>JAQGBY010003770.1:0-18291 GCA_034698785.1 Mycogona germanica | reverse complement strand
TAATTTTTTTGCCATTTCATTGAGCCGTTCGAGAGTTAGTCTCCGAACAGGAAAATCAGTTTCTTAGTTTTATAATATAGGATTGTCGCTTTGTTCGACCGATTGGAGTGGACATAAAAAAATCGGAACACCTCCTCAAGCTAGTTACTCATAAACTACAACGCTTTTGTGACCGTTTTGCTATCTTAATCGAATTGAAACTCAATCGTCCACCCCATCAATTTGTATGTTCAATTGTTCAGTGCAACCTCGATTTGTTCCATTGTCTGTAATCAATCAATGTCGTTTATCCCACGCACTCGATGAAATCAGTTTTCGATATTCTACAGTCCACAACTCCAAGTTAAGAACCAGCCAAAATTAAACTCTGAATAAGTGAAAGTTGAAATTGTGACACGACTACAGTATCACTCACTTCAATTTTGTATGACGCCCCTGTGCAAGTGATATTATCGTGTGTTTTGCATACGCGACATACTGAATTTAATTTGTATATAAAAAGAAACAGTGAGGGCGGGTCGACTTCCCAGTTCTCCAATTTATTTTTGCTGGAGAAACCAACTGTAATGTATTATCGTGTCTGCCGTTTGGCAATTCGTCAAAACGTAATTTTTGAAAAGGCCCTCGTTGGAAATAAACAGCTGCTGAGTCGGTCAACCTATGCCCCACGCTCGCGAGCGCCTTTGAAAGGTGCAATTTGAATATTTAATGTATAGATCAATGATAACAAGTGAGTCATGTGTTTTTTTTTTTTGGCGGGGCCGACCCAATTCCACGTTCCTATACCGAATTTAGATCGAGGCTTACAGGGCTTGTTCGAAATGTCTCCACAAATGGAATGCTCATTTTGCTTTTTTGTTCACTTTAGTTTGTCGGAACAGAGTGGGTTGTGGATTTGAGTATTATAATCAATAGAGAGAGAAACCTTTTAGAAAAATTAAAATATCCACTCCCATTTGAGCATTAATATGTTGACCAGTAACCGCATGAGCCTACTTTGGTGGAGCAAGTTTAGCTGATAGATTTTTTTCAGATTCACCCTAGACTTACTTAACCGACAAAAAGTTCTCTGTTCTGTCAAAAGGAAGCATATGTCAACGATTTATTTTGACTGATATTGCTAACATTTTGTAATGTGTGACGCGGACACTGCAGAGAGCTCTGTATTTCCGTAATAACGGCAATTTCCAAGTAATTCTCGCTAATGGGAAGAAAGACGTAGTTCTACGTCAAAACAAAATTATCTCTGCGTTGTTGCATTTCGAAGCGCCTTTTCGGTTATCGTTTTTAAAACAAATTTGAAAATTATTAGAACTATGTTAGTTTAAAATTTGCGCCATTCCTCTGCCATAACTGCTTCTAAACCTTCCAGTTCTTTAATAAAACACAGAGGTGTCGAGTGGCGTTCGTCTCTTAGCCCGTGATCGCGGTTTCGATTCCGGACGACACTTTCGGAATTTTTCGGGCGAGAGAAATTCCTTAACGCGCCTTCTTTCGGAATAGAAGTATAAGAGACCCCTTTCCTAGGACAGCCTAGGTTAAGCAAAAATATCCAGATCGCCTTCTGGGGGGGGGGGGGGTTTGAGGAGTTAAATCACTGATAAACCCCCTTAACAAATATTTTTTAATAAAACCCAAAAAGTATCTGTGCTTCCGGATATGATCGCCTTCGTTCATCCGGTCTGTAATTTACCGAGCTTGATTAAAACCTTAGCCAATGATTTTCTAAAATGTGCAATATCCGATCTTCACTTCGTCAATTCACAGAAACACGTTTTTTGTCCATCCCCAAAAACGTAATGCTTTAAAAACAGATGATCAAAATTCTATCCCTTTCACCAACAAACCGAGCCCGGGTCAACCTCAGGTCTCGCCGTGGGTGTCCCCCATCCTGCTGCCGCCGTTCGCGTAACCACGCAGGCGCGGGTCACGACGGGTCAGTGCGGGTCAGTCGCTATACGGACAAAACAGTGACTTTTTGCACGAGTGTAAAAGTGATAGCCGACATCTTTGGGCGCGCATGAATGGGGATGCATATTCAAAGAATACAAATAAAGGTCAAGGCAACGCATCTAATTATTGTGTTGTTTGGGGGGTTTCGTGTGTCACTGCCCACATTTGCACGCATGTGTCATGTGGCGCGCGCCATCGCTCTTTTTGCCCAGTCGAAACTAAGGAGAAGGCTACATAGTTGATCCCTGACGGGTTTTCTCGGCTTTATGAGGATTCGCCGTAAAAATAGCTCTTTCGACTATGGCTTGTCATCGCGAACTGCGACTTTTTCGCCTTGAAAATGTTTTTAAATTGAATAGAAGAAAAGAAGAAGAAAAACCATCACGTTTTTTAAAAAAGAGGTTTTTACAGAAATAGTTTCTGGTGGAAAGAAAGACTATAAATTGAGTCATTAAAGTGAGTTTGAATCATGCAAGTGTCTCTCATCCGCATTGTCGAAGATTCCAGCAAATAGCCAAGATTAAAAATTAAATTTAAAGTTGAACATTAAGATAGATAAGATAAAATAAATATGGAGATTGTTGGCGAATGTAAAGTACCATGATGGATCTTGTGGTAAATTTGTGCCTCAGTGGACCATTTTCCCCTTTGACCATACGGTCTTCCTTAATGGTTGGTCTTCCTCAGGCTAAAAAAATGCGAAAGCATCAAATTTAAGGTAATCATCAATTAGAACTTGAAATTTCATGCTAAATTGGCAATTGAAACTTGAGATTTCATGCTAAATTAACAATTGAAACTAAGTTATTCACAATTACCACAAGTACGACTCGTCGTGGCCCAGTTGGTTTAGCGACTGACTGTGGTTTCGGCGGTCTCGGGTTCGATTCCCGGCGCGGGCTCTCGAAAATTTCGATCCCGGGGTACTGGTCGTTCCCCCTCGCATAGTGCTTAAGCACCATGAGGGGGACGTAAGGCCTGTAGTGCGGTTGACTACAGTTGATTAAAAAAAAAAATTATTGTGTTGTTCATTGTGGACAAGTGAAGTTTGAGAAGATAAGAATAAGACTGCCGATGATTAACTCAATTCAGAGTGAATTTCTGCCAAAGGAACACCATCACTAATCAAGAATATCTGGAAATCTCATGAGGCTGCAATCAATCTCTGTGGTATCTATTGATTAATTTGATAGTCGAACTTGTCTTGTCATGTTATTATCGTCTCCAAACCGAAACAAAAGCGACGAAAAATATCTGGAGAGAGTTGAAGAGCCTTCAGTTTACCAGGGTATGGTTTCTCGATGAATCTTCGGCGCGAAGAAAAATCTTCGGCGCCCTGTAATTGGCTGATTTGATGACGTCTCGCAACTTCGAAAGTGAAACGTCACCAAATCAGCCAATCACAGGACGACGAAGATTTTTCTTCGCGTCGAAGATTTGTCGAGAAACCCGCCCCAGATCCTCGCAATCTCATTCCGAATTGTTTCCGTGACGGCTTACCTATATACAATCTCAAGGCATTCTCACTTACCTTTTCGTCCTCCAAAATATGAAACTTTGCCGCGACCAAGCAGACCTAATCAGAAACTCGTATACAGAGAGAAAACGCCCGATTTGATCTCTACATACAAAAACTCTGTATACCTGTATATCCTCAACAAATGACCGCTGTGTGTGTCCTCTGACTCCTCGCTGTAGTCAGTCCCCCCCTGCCCCCCCCCCCCTACCACCTACCCTACATGTGCTGGGTCGAATATTCGCACGAAAGGTGCAGCAGACACAGGTACACTCACTGGCGCCGGACCGGACCCCCTACTTGCCCCCTCCCCCCCCCAACCCCCACCCCGTGAGCCTCGCGTGTCTTGCGCTGTCCGCCCCGGACAGTAATTAATGACAGCCCCGGCTTCAGCTCTCTCTCTCTCTCTCTCTCTCTCTCTCTCTCTCATAGTCTCTCATTCGATCTACCGAGGATGGGATCACGCGTACCCTGATATTGTCCGGAGACCCGGTCTTGTGAAACATTGGGGCACCGACGAGGAAAGAAGGTCTGAAGTGCCATAGTGAAATTCGTTAACAATTACAATTACAATATGTACCCACAAGCAGCCCCCAAGAGAAGGGACCTATATATAGCGAGGGTCGAACGACCAGTTGTATCTGAGCTATTTGTTAAGGAGGTCCAGAACTAGAACTAGAACCACCCAGGAGGCGACCTGGTCATTTTGCCTAGCCCAGGCTTAGTATAAGCTACCTAGGTAGGGATCTTTAACGTGTACCTGACATCGTACAGGCACGGCTCCCACACGGCTTTACTTCCATTCCGAAGGAAGGCGCGTTAATGGAATTTCTCTCGCCCGAGAAATTCCGAAGGTGTCGGCCGGAATCGAAACCGCGACAAAAAGAAATATCAGAGGGGGGGTATAACATCATATCGTGCTTTTTTGCGTCGTTGTGCACTAAAGTGTTCAACAGTGGCGTTCACCAGTTGCTCAACAGCCAGATTTAATTTTTTTAGTTCATCAAAATTAAGAATAAATTGTTTTAGTCGCGGGTCTCGGGAGGATATATGTTTTCGCATTGCACAAACAATCCCAAAAAGTTAACATCCTATCGAGTTGGAAACTTTTCAAATTTCGCAATTTTTTACATTTGGCACTTCAACTTTGTGTGAGTGCGAGAGAGCATGGTATAGGAGTAAAATTGAAGGGATTGGGGGGGAAGATTCTTCCATTAATTTGTTTGTTGTTGTTTCTATTTTGAAATCCAAAGTTGCGCTCTGCAAATGTGTCGCAATCGAATGTGCAACACATGGCGCTCTCCAAAAAGTGAGATGTCTTCATTTGAGAGAGCTCAAATGCATTAGTTGGCACTAGACAAGCGGTTTTTTTATACAGGGGTACAGACGTGACCCTTAGAAGTCATAGCAATTCAACCAACAAAATTGTGTAAAATTGCAATTGTTTAAATACATCTTAATGGCATTTTACTCTGACGGGTACAAAATGAAAGACGGAAAATTGACGAATGTTTTATACCGGCGAATAAGCCATTTTCCGTGAGACATTTAAGAAGTATAAAATTATTGCATTGTAAAATAATTGCAAAAAAACATTAATATTTATTATCTTATACATTAATGTTAATGCAGTGAATATCGCTATAAAATCTTTTATTTTGCTTCCTTGCAATTGTGTAATACTGGATTTGTTATTTAAAAAAATTAGGAAGCCTGACCTCACCAGTGAAGTAAAGCACCAGCCGCCACGCAGTAGATAGCGATCCATCCATTCTAGCATCCTTGATTACTTCGAAGCTGGAGCAGCTTTTCCGGTTCCGGTTTAGGAGAATGGCGAAGGCGCGACAGTTTCCTATTTGGCAGGCGAGTGAGCGCCCCAGTGTGCCACGCCGGTTAAGTGGCCAATCCACAATCAGCTCTTTTAAATATTGTGATTCGGATTGATCGCACCAATCACTTGCCACCAGTGACCAATCAAGTGAATTTCCCTAACTGAAAGAACTGGCTCAAGTACGTGCTTGTCACATTCGGGCCAATGTGAATTCTCACTTATTTTTCAAACAGATTTAATTGTCAATTAACAATTATTGAAATCATAATTACACAAATATTTGCGTCAGATATTTCTCTTCTCACATTCCCTGTAATTTGAGGACTGAAGATCCTGTACTCAATTACAATTACAATATATACCCACAAGTAGCCCCTGATGGGGCCTATGGCGGGGGTCGAATGACCAGTTAAGGACAAAGGTGTGGTTTTCCGAACAGGTTCTTGACTTGAGACTCATTTAGGCTATTCCACTGTCGACACACTCTGGGGAAATAGGAGTTGAAGTAAGAGTCCCAACAACAATGCAGCACCTCAACCACTTTAGTATATCCCGTTCTTCTACATCTAGTAGGAACCTGTCTCCTCACAATTTCCCCAATTTTGACATACCCCTTCAGAATACGAGTCAGAAGCCCAATATTGGTCTTTTTTCTACGATCCTCTAACGATTCCCATTCCAATATTGACAGTCACACTATCCTCTCGACCAAATCTACCGTTAACAAATCTAGCAGCCCTTCTTTGGACCATCTCAATTTCACCTATGAGCCCCGCCTGGTGAGGATCCCAAACGGAGCTACAGTATTCAAGCAAAGGTCTGACCAAAGAAAAATAGGCCACTGCCTTAACGTTACTTGGACACCCCTTCAAAACACTTTGGACAAACCTAAGCCTAGCATTTGCTGCACCAGTCATCTTTTGTATCTGGTTTTCCATGTTAGTTTAGGAGTCATTTGCAGACCTAAATACTTGTACTGTTGAACAACCTTGAGAGGCTCCCCAGACTTGTCAACATTGACCATTGAGTTGAGGTGTCATTTCTTACACCAAGTAGTTACAGCACCTAGATCTTTTTGTAGTCAACCGAGTCCCGTTCACATTTTATGCCCCTGTACAACATTGTATCATCTGCATAGAGCTTTATGTTTTATTGGACGACTTCACAAATATCATTGATGTACAACAGGAACAGTAGAGGACCCAAAACACTGTCCTGGGGCACTCCTGAGGTCACATCGATCCATTCAGAGTGGACACCATAAACAACAACTTGTTTCCTATTACATAAAAATGATGCTATCCAATCTAAAACTTGATTACTAATACTAAAACCATTCGGTTTAGCTAATAATAGTTGATGAACTCGACTGTGTCAAAAGCTTTGTGAAAATCTAAGAAAATCATATCTTGCTGTAAACGTCCATCAAAGGATTTCTGAAGGTCATGAGTGAGAATGACAAGCATTTGGTGCACTCCATTTGGTGGGGAATATTTTCGCCAGTGTCATGGGATCAAATTAATGAAATTGGCGTCGGGAATAGAACACGGGCCCGTCGAACTACCAGAGACAGTTTTTTTTAAATACTTGTCTTGATCGCGATTTAGCAAGCGTAGAAGCGGTCGTTAAGGTCGGGCCACACGATGATAGAAAAGTGTCAACACTTTCGAAATAAAATTATTTAAATGTGAATTAAGCTCAAAATCGAAGTTGGCTAAATGCCAGGCGAGCTCGGTTTCGTGACCACTCAATCCCAATCACGATTTTGAAAAGTGCGGAATGGGAGCGCGCGCGCGTTAAGCGTGCGCCCAATTGCATGTTTACGAATAAGCGGCGGGCGCGTCTATCGGATGAATGAGGGCAGAGGCACCCGCCGGCATTTAACGAACGCCTTTATAAAAAAAAATGTAACTCGATATCTGCATCCTGAAAAAAAAAAGAAACCCGCGTTCCAGGAAAATGGACGACCTTGATAATGTCAATTGAAATGTGGCGCGCGATTTGACTACACACATCAGGGCCAATGGCTATGTCGTGTGCTCTATATTTAGGGTTATATCGGGACAGAAAGAAGGGGGGACAAAATTGTGACGGTGACGTTGCGATATATAATGAATTTGTCAAATGATTAATGAAGGCTACACAAATTTAACGAAATGGTCGCACTGCACGTTACTGCAAATCTTAATTTGATAGGAAAATTGATGAATGATGACGAAATCTGAATTAAAAGCTGAAATCCAATACTACATATTGGTTCTATTGATGACGATATTGTCGCCTGACGCAGACAAAAAAATGTTCGCAACTTTGGACCTCAGTTAATTCATGATTGTATTTTGATTTCAATGAGTTGCAGCTATTTGAAGATCATCTCTGGCAGTCGGTATATCGATATTACCAATTGCAACTATCGATAGTCCAAAATCGCTTCCAGACCATTCAGAAGCGGTGGCATTTGGGAACCAAATTACACTGCACAAGTTGCACAAGTTGTAATACTGCACAGATAGGCAAAAAATGGCACATAAAAAATTAATTTCAGTCAGAAATGAGCGAAATGAAAACTTTACCATCTTTAAATTTGGGAAGTCGCGTTCACAAAACTACTTCAGCAACTGAACGGTAATTTCTGTTCTTTTTTGGTTGACATGTCTGATTGACGGCTTGGGTGGGGAACCTCGCTGAAGCTCACGACTCGAAGCACACACACACGTACATATATCTATGGGGCCAAACAAACAATTATTGGTGTGAAAGTGTGAACAGCAGTAGATCGGTGTAGCTTTAATTAAGGGAAATCAGGTTTCCATGACCGTGGACGGCCTTGGTCACGGCGGCCGGCGCGAGGGGCGGTCGTGAGCGGTGGCGCCTCCCGCCCGACACCAATATCTATCTATATATATATACACACATATATATATATAGATATACACATGTATATTGTACATACATATTGTCGTGAGTGGCGCGCGTTATTCGGGATTCTTTGGCGTTGTTGAAGAGACGTATCACGTCCTCTTCGAGTGCGGAAGTGCATTGGCGCCCGCTCTTATCTGGGTGGTGGATCTCGGCGCTAATCAAGGTTATCGGGCCCCGGGTAGGGAAAGGGTGGGCTCGAGGGAAGGGTGAGGGGAAGGACAGGGATGCTGCAGCACGCGTCGAGACCTAAGTTAAATTCCTCACCCTCCCCCCTTTTTTTGCCCATAAAGGGATACATGCAAATATAGTTTAGATTGGCATTTTCTAATCGAAATTGACCGAGATTGTGCATGCTACAAAACATTTTGTTTTTAATTTGAGCGGTTTCCAATATCAGGATTTTAGTACCGGAAGTTAGGTGAAATCTTTCCTTGGCGGAGACGGGGGATTTTTTTTTGGATAAACATTTTGTACTCCATTTCAGTTGGATTAGGCAACTAAAAATTGTTTTGAGCTGATTCCGGTCACGAGATATTTCTACCGGAAGATTTGATGTTCTCATTTGTTTGTGGGGAAGTCGTCGGGATGGGGGGAAGTCTAACTTGTCGAAGTTCGCTTTGTCTCTTCTTTTTCTTCTTCTTCGATACACGGTCGATGTGATAATGAATGATGAATAATGGAATAATGAAATGTCTAGTAAGATTCCATCATCGAGGATTTCTGTGACAACTACAGTAATACAGCTGTAATTAAAGTTTTTCATGATTTTGTAACTTTTGATATGGTTAGTTCATGCTTTACGTTTTTTATTTTTTTATAGTTAGATCAGAAGATTACATGATTTTTTAAAAAGCCTTTAAGTGTAGAAAAATACAATAATGCAGGAGCACGCAGAGAAATACGAGCAATGTGAAATTAATGACTAATAAAAATTTCGTTTATTAAAATGCACGATAGTGAGTGAGGCAGTGTAATTAATTCATCAGTTACAAGGACAATCACGTCATATTCATGAAAATAAATGACATTAGTACCTGGCTTTTCACGAAAGCCAATGCACTGCACATGTATCGACACATAAAATATTTTTCATTAAAAATATAAAGAAGATGAAAATCTGATTTATCCAAATTTCAAACAAATAATTTGCTTCCAAGTTTCTTTTGACCGAAAATTGTCTCTGGATGCTTACGAAAGCAAAATTACTCTTTATGTTAACACATCCTTACCCAGTTATCAGTTATGCAAATGACTAAAAGCATGGTTCTCATCCATTTGAAAAACGGGTAAAAATATAAAATTAATCATAAGCGGTTTCCTAATCAGATAACAAGTATTACATTTTTTTTATCCAAGATGTTGCAACTAACAGTTGCAAGCCCACTTGTAACGCAAAGGTTGTGTGTGGACCGGCAGACATGGTTAAGTTCAGAAATGTTTTCTGCCGATAACCCCTTTTTTCATTTCGAGTCATGCTTCCCTAAGCACGATGTCTTGAATTTGTCCTGTTTGCGCGCGAGCCCATCAGAAAATGCTCGTTAGGCAGTTTGAACGCCTCGAAGTCGAAATCGTCTTAACTAAAGCTAGACACCATTTAAATTTTTTTAAAACAGTATTTTGGACTTTGCTGCTTCCTTTGCAAAAACCATATATGGATGTCTTAGGCATTAAACTATATATAGAGGCAAATTCACGACATTTCGTCACGTACAAACTTAGGACACCATGATCCGATATTTGTGCGAGCTTTGTGATCAATTTAATTTTGATTGCCATTTTAATAGTTTGCGTGGGCTAGTGTTGTCGGTGCTCTCGATGACCAAGAGCACGAGTATAAATTCGAATGTAATTAGAACCGAGGTAAAAGTTCAGAATTAATTATCATAGATAAAGATTGAATGCTACCACGCCAAGTCATTATTCACCTGAACTTTTACCAGATACAGTATGTACAATTTTTACAAAGAGTTTTCAGAAATTTATCTTTGAACATGTTTCGAAACTTTGAAGATGTTTTTCATTCTTTACGCTTATGGTGCAGGGTGTGATTTTTTTTATACATTGAACCATCCCTGCACTCTTGCTTCACCACATAACACCGTGCAATGAGTGATTGCCCGCCATTTAGGGGCATGGCAGACAATGCGATTTCAAATCTCGCTTATTCATCTTACAAAATGGACATTTTGAAAAACCTATAGTTATCCAATTTCATTTTTTCGAATGCCATGGTCTTTCTAAATTTACTAGGTAAATTTGAAATTTTCCAAATCTTGCGTGTTTCGCCATGCTTCTTTCATATAATGGTCACAAAAATATCAGCTATCAACTAACTTTATATTGTTAACCAGTTAACCTTGATATCTGTAAGATAATATAATTAAAACCGGACATTTTACGATTTGGGACAAGACGTGCAGAGATGTCGAAATTTAGACACGTTTAGAAAATTATTTGCGAACCTGTCTGTTAACAGCCTATTGAAATAAATCAATTATCAGATATACTTGTGATTATTTTTAGTTAAACTAAAATTGGACAACAAATAAAGTTTATCGAGTGACAACCGAAGTCAGAGCCACAGGCACGGTCAGAATTGGTCATGCGATGGGGTGCACACGCCGCTCGCCCGGATAGCAGAAAGAGACTGGCTCCAAAAAGTTGTTCCTCATCTCTGGGGGCGGCTCAGAACTTTGTCGCTTTCGCTCCCGCTGCCCATGTACGATCTAACCCCCTTCCTTTCCTCCCAAATCAACCCAACCCACCCCACACCCCGTCATCAAGTTGAACCTGTTGTGGGGGGGACAGAAAGAGCGAAAGAGAGAGAGAGAGAGAGGGAGCGTGCGCGTTTACTTTCTCGCTAAACGATTGGTGGGGACCGCCGTGGCGCGCGCGCGCGCTGTTCGATTCGGCCAGCACCCCTGCCAGTACATCTAATAATTCCCGAACCGCACACACACACACACACACACATACTCTCGCCGCAGTCACAACTAAACAACATCGTCGGTGAAAACAAATATATTGAACGGTGTGAACACTATGTACGCGAGTGACGCGCGCTGAAGAACCGCGAAGAAGAAAAAAATCTTAGTACCATTTTGCGGTGAAATTCGAATACATTTCAGACGAACGTTCGGTTAATTGAAGCGCGCCGGCTAACCCTAACCACCACCACCAAAGTTTCTACTCTCGTTTCACCATCCAAGAACTTGAACGCGGGATCACCACTTTCTCCAGAAGCCGTTCAACCTGGTGCCTTTCATCAGTCGTGTGTGGAATTGAGTTTTTAGAGGGGTGGTGGAAAAAAATATATATATGAATATACGCCGAGTGCCGCTCCGACCGACAGATTGAAAAGTTTTCTCATCTAAAAGTTTCGGTAACACTATTTTTCTCTTCTCTCTCTCGAGCGCAACCTTTGATTTGCGAGACGGGCTTTTTTGGTCTATATTAGTTGGCTGAGGGTTCAACGAATTAGTAACTCGACTAAACCTCGTTCGGCTTATATATTAGACTTGTGCTGCTGTTGCACCAAAGTGTGTTTTTCTCAAATATAAATTCCGTAGCTCCCCTTCATTTACATACCACGCTTCGTCTGATAACGTGTTAGCTGAACGCCGAGAGCCTGTTTCGCGCTTATAAACTACACACATGCACATCCCATGTATTCTCGGGGACTACAAGTTATTTTTTTTTTATTCTTCCACTCTTGCTTTAAGCTCGCAGCCGTCGAGTGTCCCGATAGTTAATAGGCCTGTAGTGGAATTCCTTAGCTGCGTTGCAGGAAGTGCCAAAGAGAATTATAGATATTTTATGGTAAAAATTTATCTGCCATAAATTTGTCCGCCGAGTTCGGCGGATCGTTCTCCCTCTCTGTATTTGTACTATGGGGGGCTTAACCGACTGCATTGCAACAGTTCGGATGGAGTGAGATAATTAATTCGACAGGAGAAAAAATAACATATTTATCGATGACTCTTCCGACAGTTTAATTCAGTTCGTGCGATTGGTTCGGTTCGAATAGTTGATTTTTTTGTTTTTGAATGCATGTTCATGTTCAATTGAGGAATTGATACTTTGTGTTGTCAAAACCAGCTTTTTAAAATGTCGGGAGATATAATTTTGATGAATAAACAATTCGAGTCTGCCAAACTTTCAAACATTATCAAGACAAGTGTCAGCGAAATTTAATACCTAGTTTTGCAAATTTTGCCGTTTAAAAAAACCCCACACGAATGTCAGCTGAAATTTGATACCCTCCAGGCTCAAGGCACACTCAGCAGGGAGAAAGTGAACTGTCTTGTCCAGTAAGAAAGGCGGAAATCAAAGTTCGTTAGCTCAGTTCGGATTGTGTTTTATTTTTGCAGTTTGGTAACCTGAGATACTTCGGCTCACTGTGAAAACAGTAATTCATCTAACCACATGTACACATGCTCGTGTTAACAACATTAGCGGATGAAGAAAAAAGAACTTAAACTCTTAAGGTTTTCCGTTTAACCAAATGAGATTTAAATCTGACAGGCAATTGTGGTGATTGTCGCAGTTGCTTTTAAATTCAGTTTTCAGCCGACGCCTTCTCTTGATAAAGAAAAAACTGAATATCGAAAAATCGTTGATGGTGTGTCGTAACAACTTAACAACTATTGGAATCAGATCTATAAGTGGCGTTCCGCGTTGACAGCTTCGATTGGCAGCCGGCTCTAACGGAATTCGAAAGTCTGCTCCACTGAATGACGTGTGCAGCACGCGCGCTCCATTAATGAAATGGCGGTGACGTCACGACCAATGGTGGCCACGAATTCGCCGGTCCAAAGTGTTGCCGTTCGGTCGGCCAATCACGTTCGTCGAGACTAGCTGACCGAGTGATCCTTGCCAGCAGGCGCCGCGCTGTGCCATCACACCAACCGCCACACGACGGTGTGTCCAGAACTGGATAGTGCGTCTGCAACAAGCGTGGACAACGATTCCAAGATCGAGGTCGCATTGGACGCGTCTTTCGAGGTTGGTTATTTTTTTGCAGTACTCGAATGCCTTTTGCTTTAAAGTTGTAAAATCTCTTATTTTTTGGAATTGGCTTTCAATAACTATCATAAACGTATCTCTAGTGCATGTCACCAGTTAAAAAGTAGTGCTTAAAATTGTTCAATTCTGGTTTGCTAGATTTTTGCAATTTCTTTTCAGAAATGACCAACTGTTCTGAAATGATACAAAAACAGTCTTTATTTTAATTTTAAGTTAGACTGTTATAGTTAAGATAGTTATTAAACGACTCAAAATTGGAAAGAAACACATAAAAACAATTAGAAGTTTCTAGTGTGCTTGGCCTTTTCTAAAAATATGAACTGAATGAATTTTGAATTGATTTTGAATTTTGAATTGATTTTGAATTTTGAAATGAATTTGAGTTTTGTTCAAAACAAAATAATAAGTGAACAAATCCAATATGACCCAATTTATTTAAAATTTTAATTTTTGCCAAACTAATAATATTCTTAGTGTCGAAAATAGTCAAAAATAAATATTTCCCAAATTTGAAATTATTTTTTTCTTCAACATTTCGATTGTACCAATCTTCCGTTCAGATGAGCCTCTTCACACGCGCCAATTTTGCTTTTCTTTGCAAGCTATGTTTTTTCCCCTGGTTGGCAGGGATTGAAATTCTGGTTTCGCACTTAATATTTTAAAGTTTGCGTTGACAAATCCAAGGCCCCCCACCCTCTTTCGCAGTCGCGTGTCATGTCTGGTGAGCGGCGACTGTTTACACTTGGCAGCCGCAGAAGAGAGGTGGTGGTGGTGGCGGCCACCAGCTCTCAGAACGCGTGGCTCCAATAAAATAGAACGGGCTATACATATAACAATTTTAAACCTGCGACGAATGAAATGCAACGACTGCTGCTGGCTGTCTCTTCTTCGCAAACACGCACCTGGTTTGACACCGGGAATTTCCAAGTTCGTCTATATGGGGTGTCGAGTGGCAGAGAGGTAAGCGCGTTCGCCTCTTGGCCCGTGATCGCGGTTTCGATTCCGACCGACACCTTCGGAATTTTTCGGGCGAGAGAAATTCCTTAGCGCGCCTTCCTTCGGAATGGAAGTAAAGCCGTGGGAGCCTTGCCTGTACGATGTCAGGTACACGTTAAAGATCCCTACCTAGGTAGCTTATACTAAGCCTGGGCTAGGCAAAATGGCCAGGTCGCCTCCTGGGGGGGTTCTAGTTCTAGTTCTGGATCTCCTTAACAAATATCTCAAGAGACAACTGGTCGTTTGACCCCCGCCATAGGCCCCTCTCTTGGGGGCTGCTTGTGGGTACATATTGTAATTGTAATTATGGGATGGGGAGGGGATGGGGCGTTGCGTTTTTTGTTAATTTAAATCGGTGCAGCTCAGTTGGTTTGAGAGACTTGTGTAGTGCAATTTTACTGGTTGATACCATGATTCCGAGTGAAGAGACGAGCGACTCTTTTTCAAGATTGTGTTGCTGGTTGCATTTTAATAATCGATTTTTAAAGATACGTGTGTCATGAATCATGATGTTTCCGGTTAAGATTTACGGTGTAAGAGTGTACGAAATGCTCCCATCGTCTCGGAAGATCTTTGAGAACTGCAATAACAATTGAAAAAGAGGTGTTCTCTATCGACACAAAAAAAAACATCTCAAAAAAGAGCCTCCACTTGACGCACGGCCTTAAAGAATGAGCGCTACACGAGCGCTCTGAAGCGCCCATATTTTGAGGCCACTAGCTCACACTGGCTCTTAACCGTTTTCCTAGAATATATTCTTTTGACAGTTGACGGCAGAAAACGCGGTTCCAACTTTGTTTGTCAACATTGCCATTATTTCGGCGATAAATAAGCGGACGCGACAAAAGGTTTAGAGCCACGCGCGGCCCATCAGGCGCGCAACCCTTGACAATATACGCACCCGAAACTCCTTTTTCCCCTCAAACCCTGTCCCTACGACCCCCCGACTCCCTTTCTTTCCTCCCAGAACAGCATGAAGTCTCCTTCTCTGCACGAAGGAGCTGCTGTACAGCTTTCGAGGTCTATACCATGAGCAGAGCATCTTCGAAATCCGTATACAATCTCCTCACAGTTCCCGATCTCTTTATCAATGTTGTTGGCTCACTTACTTACCCATTATTTAATTTTCTTTTCAGAAGTATTTAACCTTCGCTAACTTCGCCAAGGAAACTTATGGCCTTTCATATGTTTCACTTTAAACGAAAGGTGGTTACTTTAAAAAAATTGTGGTTTTTTAAAAAAATTTGAAGTCGCGATAATAACTTACTTTTTCCCTAAAGAATAACTCGAGATAAATATCTCACTGCCCCTAAACAAGCCGTTCATGTACAAATACGAACAAAAGGAACGCAGAGATAACTTATGCGTTGTTACTCTTGCATGACAAGCGTAAAAAATCGACTGAAATTTCAACAAACTGAACGTTCAATTTTTTTTAAAATATTAAAACAACTGTTTTTATTTATTCCATTAAACTGTTGTCAACCGCACTACAGGCGTTACGTCCCCCTCATGGTGCATATGGCGCCCCCCTGTGCGAGGGGGAACGAACAGTATCCCGGGATCGTAATTTTCGAGAGCCCGCGCCGGGAATCGAACCCGGGACCGCCGAAACCACAGTCAGTCGCTAAACCAACTGGGCTACGACGAGTCGAGGTTTATGAAACAATATTTATTAAATCGCTCTATTGTGTCCAGTTTTCAAATGAAATAATCTTACTCTTTGGAATTTATTTTCGGAAGGGGAGAGAGAGAATTGTACAATTGTGTTTTAAAAAAATTGTTTGTCACTGCCCCTAAACAATTTTTTAAGGGGGGAGGGCTTTCCCCCCAGCCCCCCCTCCCCAGTGGCGACCTGGTAATTATGTACAGATCTGGGAAGGGTTTTTTATCGTGTACCTGAGATCGTACAGGCTTTTCTTCCATTGCCAAGGAAGGCCCAAGTAGGAATTTATCTCGCCCGAAAAATTGTGGAGGTCCCGACCGGGGAAACAATGTACCCGCGATCACGGGCCGGTGAAGTCATCCGATGATGAACTAACCCACTACACCAAACGGCACCTGTGATTTATGTATTTAGGAGACACGGGTTTCCTGCGCAAAACCACCAAGAATAACTCTTAAAAACGCCCAAATAAAAGCGGCACTCCAGAATCCCCAAACAACAGGCGGGGAAAAAAGGCTTGAGCCACTTTGATGAACTCTCTCCCCGTGTCTGAAAAAGTGCGTCCGCGCTGGCGTACCTTTATCTCTTTTATCTATTTTCTATCTCCCCCCCCCATCTTTGTCTTCGCTTTTCGTTTGACGAGAGGGGTTAGTTAGGCGAGGGTGTGGGGTGGTGGACGCGAGAGGAGTGAGGTGGTCACAACACAACAGGTGATTGTCTGTGTGTGTGTGTGCCTTCAAATATGTGCTCACGCGCTGATATATAAAAAGCGAAGGCATTCGTCAACAAAACAACAATTGACTATATGGCGCTATACAATATACAATACAACAGAACCGTGAGCTAGCCCCCCTCCTTCCCCTAGTACACACACACACACACACACATATACATCCACACTCACACAGACCGAGATAACTACGAAACGTATACTCGAGTCGTATAGATAGCTTTACCTGCACTAATCCACCCCAAAGTATCAATCATTCATTCCTTAATTACCGCACCCCGTTTTCAAACAGCGCCGCTTCAGTCGCAACCCCCCCCCCTATGCACCACCCCTCAACTCCAGCAGCACCGCTTACCTATCCACCTGTTCGACCGAAGCTGTTTTTTTTTTGTGTGTGTGTGCTCATCCCGAACCGTCCAAAGACATCCAAACTAAACGTTCCTTCCTACTAAGGGGCACCATTCTCGTCCCGCTAACAAGACACTTAACACTTACTAGTCGTATAAATCGATGCAACTTAAATAATCCATGTAGGAGTATTAATTTAGCAATATCATCCAATCTTGAGATCTCTCTAAAAAAGTTATATCACTGCAGGAGTCTTGATATAAAACGAATGCGCACTGGGGGGGGGGAGATCTTAATTTACGTTAACGTTTCCGTGATGACGCCCTGATTCTGGGTACTTTCGTTTTTTGGCAGGTGTGTAGTGACGTGGTGAAGTGAAAAGTGACCGGCTGAGCTTTCTCGGCCCGCAGCGTAACCTCAATTTACGTCGTTTTGACGGATTCTGAAAGCGCTTCCGGTTGAAACACTTGTAGGAAAAGGTGGTGGTGCAACACACAGCTCGATTTTACTTTAAAATTGCCACCTCATGTAGCTGGCGTAAATCCAATTGCACAATGGAAAGCTTTTTTTTAGTAGCAATTGCATTCGTTGAGTTATTTGCATCCAAGTGAGAGAGCTGGTGCCGTAATGTGTTATCTGTTTATATTTAATTAATTTTATTTAATTGTTATACGAAGTACTACTCCGTATGCGGTACGCGTTAAAAATGTAAGAAGACAATCATTCGATATACTTGTACCATATTCATTTTTATTTTATTTAATTTTAACTATTTACTATTTAATTTTAAGATGTTTTAATTTTACTTATTATAAATCGGACAAAACTTGTCAAGATTTTAGAACACTTTTCGACCAATATTAGATTTCGCCAGGTTGTGTTTCGAAACACGCCAAGATTCTTAAAATTAGGAAGCAAAATTTTGCGGTGTGTATGTAATTCGTGTGACCAGAAAGCGGACCCAGCCTTGCACACCAGAGTTGTTGGAAAAACGAGCAGACTGTGCCAGTATACTTGGTAATAATCTACATGAGACCCGCGACCATCTTTAGCGCAATTACATGTACACGAATTTCCTTGCGCCGAGACAATATTAGAACAAACAGATATTGATTTGTATATTAAAATTCATAATTTCTTGAATTACCATATCAGAGGTTTATAGTCAAGTCATTTCGTACTTTTAAGTCCTGGCCAGGGACGTAAAATAACATTTTTATTTTCTCACAACAAGGGTGCCCGGCTTTGCCTGGGTTTACAGTAACCACCAATGAAATAAAAAATTAATTGTTTAAATTTACCGG
>JAQGBY010003769.1:0-18291 GCA_034698785.1 Mycogona germanica | reverse complement strand
AATTTCATCTACAGCGGGGAGGTCCAAGTTCCCCTCGAGCGACTCCACGCTCTACTCAAGTGCGCCCAGTTACTCCAGATCCACGGTTTCATCGACGCATGTCGGAGGAGCGACGATTACGAAGTCGAACTCGGCAGCATCGTACAACCAACAACCAGCACTGAGAGCAGCAACCCCTTAGAAGTCGACCACGAAAGACCACAAACAATTCTGTCCGACAGTGATCAGCATTTCACCGGACTAGTGCCGGATTCAAACGGAAATGTCGACCCAGAGCTGGACGACCACATCGACTCGATGTCGGCCGGAGACAGTCGTTCGTGTGAGCCGGATGGCGCGACGTTGTTCAGCGGCGCGCCCAGTAAATTGGCCAGACGTCGTGCCCGGCGCCGCTCACGGAGACAGTCTGTCGAATCTGCGTCGTTCTCGGAATGCCGGGTTAGCACTGACAATGGCTTCGTCACGTTAATCAAAACGGAAGTAATGTCACCGCCACCTCTCAATGGCGTGGCCGAGCAACAGGACGAGATGACCGAATCGCTTCAAGTCGGTCTCTGGGCCGGAAGTGAATTATCGGTGTCGGAGGTCATGTCGGATGGCGGTCACGTGTACAGTTCAGCAGCTGACCACGACTTGACGGATGAGATGGACCATAACGAGGGGTCAACCTGCAGCCTTCCTCGTCGCCACCTTCTGCCTGATGCAGTCGGTCGGCCCACCACCATCTGTATAACTCAGACGGCTGACGAGTTACCTAGTGGCTCCTCTTCAACTCCGCCAGACCTTACCTTCCGTTCCGCCTCAGACAATTCATCCAGTCGCCGTTTGTATCATCCAGTCGTACCAGTAGGTAATACAATGAGTATCGGTTCCCGCAATCAATACCGATGTAACATTTGTCCCAAGACGTGTAACCGCAAGTTCAACATGGTCCAGCACATGAAAACACACAACCCTTACCGCGAAACTCACGCGTGCCTGCTATGTGAGCGGGTGTACCAGAGGAAAGGAGAACTTGTGCGCCACCATAAAAAGATGCATGACGGCGCTGATGGGAGCTGAGTTGAAAGGCTTGAGGTGGACGTCCATTGATATCCTATTCACCACATCTGATCATTTTCATTCAGATGCATCAGACAAATCATCCTACAAATAACTATCGGAAATGATAATTCGATTGGATGGGCCTCTTGCGACATTCAAACGTTCACCAATTTTGAAATGGAATATTTCTCAGTAATAGTTTCTTTCATACCGATAACCAACTTAATTCAAAATTGCACGGTTCGTCTTTCATTCGGTGCTGTCCCGAATGCACCATTTCCGATTTAGATAAATGTAGACATACATGCTGGCGATGAAATGGCATCTAGATATAAATATCTTAAAACTACAAATTGCAACTCTTACTCGTACTATAAACATCTAATCAAGACGTCCTATTTCTATTTTTTGTTATCTCTTCAATCTGCTTATTCATCTGGAATACAGGTATACATGTATTGCTACTATTTAGTATTGGAGTGTGTAACGTTTCTTGAATGTTAATTTCTGAAATAACATTAGATTAATATTATAACATACAAGTATAAATTATTTGGTTTTTTACTGCTATGATTATTTGTTTGTGTTACTAGCCACTTCTTCAAAAAACTATAAAGCTACAAACTATCTAGTAATTTAAAATTACGACTCGTCGTAGCCTAGTTGGTAGTACGACTGACTGGCTTGGCGGTCCCGGGTTCGATTTCCGGCGCGGTCTCTCGATTATTCGGTCCCGGGGTACTGGTAAAAATGTGGCCCTCACATAGTGCCTAAACACCAAGCGGGGTACAGAAAATCCTGCAGTGATATTACACTACAGTGAATTAAAAAAAATTGTTTATCCAAAGAAAAATTCTAAATGCGGATAAACAAAACGTGTCTTTATTTCAAGTCTAAATAAAGAAGGTGCATAACACCACCAAGACAGATATATAACTAATGAAATTGTATTGCGAACTAGTTTGAGATGTCATTAAACATAGTCTCATGATAATCTCCGATAGTAAAACATACTTTAATTTGTCAAATACAGCAGAGAAAAAGACATGAGCTTTCGACCGATAGGTCATTTTCAAATGACTGACTACGCTATACGATTGATTTATATACAAACACATCTTGGACGAGAGTCTTGTCGTTCAAACAATGGTCCGCTTTGCCGATGTACAGTACATATAAATCAATCGTTTATCGTCGTCAGTCACTTGAAAATGCTGGCGAAGGCTAGTGTCTTTATTACGCTGTACCGACGGATTAAAGCGACTCTTGCTATCATACATTATTCCGTTATGTTTAATGACATCTTACACTAGGTCGCTAGATATCATAAAAATCAAGTACAGTAGAGCCTCGACTATCCGGACGTGTCCTAAAAAATTAGGTTGATGTGAACGATGCCGGATGATGGGCGAGTGCGGTGAGTGGGCGTCACGTGATATGAATGTAAATACGCAGTGCTGTACCCTTTTCATTAAAATTGACATGAAATTCGATTATCCGGACAACCCCTGACAACAATTAAGTCAGGATAATCGAGTCTCTACTGAACAAACATTTTATGCTTACTTTTGTTTTTTGGGTGTCCTGAAAAAGGCATTGTGATAATTAGCCGCAAAAGTAACTCTTAACACGAGTTTTATTTAATAAGACTGCAAACTGTCTACCAAAAAAAAAATAATAATAACATAATGATAATCATTTACAGGTACATAGCTTTGCTATGCTGCATATCTTGACAAATAACTAAGTGTGGGTGGCGCAAGCTAATCTAACTTACACAATGCAACTTTTACATTTACTTAATCTAATCAAATTCACTTTTAAAAAAATAGTTGTCACTAGAACAGTTTGAACCTACACTTCAGCTCCTAGGTAGATCACCTACGGCCACAGAGACACACGCGAGAAGAGCCGATTCATTTTACTGGGATTACCGTGGCAGTGATTGACAGCATTTAAAGCAATCATGGTAGATTTATTTTATTATTCCATTATGCATGGACATTTTCCATTTTATTTCCTTCCCCCTTCTAATCCGGGAACATAAATCTAATATATAACAAATCTTTGCATTTCAAACGCAGAGCACATTATGCACATGAATAATGGATATTTAATACTACTCTTCAGATTTGTGTATTCGCTAAAAGTCCGTGTCCGCTTGTTGGCTGTTGGCCGAAGGCCCTTCGCTGCCAACTCCATCACCCCTGCTAATATTAATGGGCCTGTAGCGCTGGTGATATGGTATGGGCACATCCGGATGAAACACCTTGAAATGTCGCAGCAATTCTCCGCGTCGCTGGTAAACACGCGTGCAAAGTGTACAGGCGTGCGTCTTTCGGTATGGATTGTGAAGCTGGGCGTGCGCCTTCAGGCAACGCAGGGCACCAAAGGTCTTGTTACACAGACGGCACAGGTAACGTTGGTTCTGTTTTGTTACGGCCGACACTTTCACGCCAACCGACCGGCGTAAGATCGTGGTCGAACCGTGACTATTGATTCCCGTCTCTGGTAAGCTGCCGGAGAAGGAGTGGCGTAGTTGCTGTTCAGATGACGTACTCTCCACGTCGAATACGGTTCCGACGTTGACTGGATCCGAGCACGTTAGGTAGGCCATTAGAGCCGAGGATCTGTTATTTTTTGGCGAAACATGGTGTCGTTCGATACCGTTGCCGTGATCATCTTCAGACTTGTTATCGTCGTTGAGAACGAGTTCGGCGTCGCTCGATAGGGGGCGTGACGAGTCAGTCGACAGGATCGGCGTCGGCTCTACCTTGATGGCCAAATCGAGCACCTCGACCTCGTTGCTCTCCTGCTGCTGGTCGAACTGGTATGATGGATTCGAATCCATCTGGATCAATCGTTCCTGCACTCTTCGTCTATCCCGATTGCCGGACCGGCGTTTCGGCACTCGACGAACTGTCTCGACTTTGGATGAGATGTCATCCTCGTATTGGGAGATAATTTCCGGTTCAGTCGTTCCAGAATCGTAGGCAGTCGACTCGATAACCTGCGACCAAGCGCCAGATGGGTTGGACGTCTGTTCCGGCATAATGAGGCGAGATTGCATCCGCTGTGTATGGTGGCAGGCGTCGATGAAGGCGCCGACTTGGAGCGAGTGGGCGCAGGTTAGAATGGAGTCCACTTGGTCCTCGGTGGTGCTGATGTGGCCGCAGTACATGAAATCCACCAAGGCGGACACGGCCCAGTGCTGGAGACCGTGCAAAACGACCACCGGATGCGGGTGGGGGTTGTCTATGAAGATCCGACGCAGGAAGGGGCTGGAGGCGGACAGCACGTTGCGGTGAGCCTTGATGCCGGATTCGTCGTTGTCATTACCGGAACACACCAGCGTCACGTCCACGAACGCCTGCTCGCGTTGTTGGGCAGCGAAGGCATCACTCAGGTTGCTCGGGTGGCGACCGCATTTCACCTCCAGCTGCTCACAGGAGCCCATCGTACTGGCTGCCGGAAGTGGATATTTGACAGAGCAACGGGCAAGGTGTCGGTTCGTGCACTCTTTCTTCAGTCAGGCACACGACGCTTTGAGGCAGATTGTTTCGGCTCACAATTTACTGAAATGAAAAACATAATTTTTATTTATCAAAAATGACTTAATTGTTGAATATTTGAATAGACAACGAAAATTTGGGAAAGCCTGAATATATCTTGAGGCACATCAGAAGATAGTCTAGCTTTTAGTAGTTAGTTACAACAGTGAGTAACAGCAGCGAGTCAAGCAGGACTCCAAGCAATTTGATGGATGAGACTTTAGCGAGAGGGAATCGAGATCGGCATTTATATGATTGTCCGGATGTTTTCGGGTAATGAACATTCTCAATGTGTAGCTTGCAAAGTGTTGCACCATGAATGGAGGTCAGACTGTACATGCGAGGAGACTGTACGCATCACGGAAGTGTCATCGGCGTATAGAAGGCAGCAATGGTGACAGCACTTGGACAATACGAGACTAAATTTACCATTTCACGATTCCACGAAAGTAAGATGTCAGTTAGGACAAAACGGTCTTACTGAAATAATCAAACGTAAGCGTTTTATTGTACATGCGTAGTCAACATACACAATAATAATGGTTTCCGCCATCGACCAGTAGGTGGCAGCACTTTTCCGACCCATAATTTTTCAATTATTTTCCTCGTTTATCCGCATTTGCGTCCTTGGTAAAAAAAAATGAAAATATCTGGTACTGCCATCTATAGGCAACCGATGGAACCTTGTGTCGTTGCCTTGTATAATTGAGTTGCAAGGGAACTTTACGCAAATGAAGCTGTTTTTTCCGTACTGAAAAGTGAAAAAATAATTTTGTAATTGAAGCAATTAGTTTCGAGAATTTGACGGACGTCCGAACGTCAAGTGTGATTCAAGACAGCCATCTTCCAAGTTGCCATTTAGCTTGAACGATTTCCGTATCTGTGACAGAGGTATGTCAGTTCACGTTTGGCTGGAGTTCACGTTTGACATTTTTCTCAAAAATATAAATTTTAAGGATGTAATAAAATTGCTTGAAACATCTTGGGTAGGTGGGTAGGTACTTTCACTACTAAGCAGGACCTCGTCATTTTGTCATTTCAGTAAATCGTTTGCCGAAATAATCTGCCTCAAAGAGACCTGCGATAGTCTGAAGAAAGGGTTCATCGAACCGACATCTTGACTCCATAGTGCTGTCAAATATTAACTTCCGGCGCCAGAGCGATGGGGTCGTGTGAGCAGCAGTTGGAGGTGAAGTGGGGGCGTCACCAGAGCAACCTGAGCGACGCCTTTGCGGCCCAGCAACGCGACCAGGCGTTCGTGGACGTGACACTGGTGTGTTCTGGCAACGAGAACGACGAATCCGGCATCAAGGCTCACCGCAACGTTCTGTCCGCTTCCAGCCCCTTCCTGCGTCGGATCTTCATGGACAATCCCCACCCGCATCCGGTTGTCGTGTTGCACGGGCTCCAGCACCGAGCCGTAGCCGCTCTGGTGGATTTCATGTACTGCGGCCACATCAGCACCACCCCGGACCAGCTAGACTCCATCCTGACCTGCGCCCACTCGCTCCAAGTCGGGGCCTTCGTTGACGCTTGCCATCTCACACAGCGGATGCAATCTCACCTAAATGTTATGGAGCCGTCGCCGGAGCAGCCGTCCGATCAATCCAGCACGTGGCCGCCGGATTCTGGCCCGGAAATCGAACTACTCGAGACGACAAAAATGGAAATCGTAGATGTGCCGACGATACATGTACCGGAAGTACTCGACGAGATTATAGACGATGAGGACCCGCCCATCGAAATCATAGGTGGTACTACTGCCGACAATCGCCAGATATTTAACAACCAGCAGTCGGATCGGCATCGCATAAAAGCGAACGTAGATCGCGCGATCGGGAGCGTGGTGCCGACCAAAACGAAGTCTGAGCGGAAAGCTTCAACAGCTGTAGGACCAAAACACTCGGTCAAGCGTCGGTCGCAAACAACCGCACAGGCGAGCTGGGTAGCCTATCGTTCGGAAAAACATAAGCGGGAAAACGCTGTCGTTGCTGAAATTGCGACGCAGCCGAGCCAAAGGCACTGTTGTCCGCTGTGTGGCAAGACGTTTGTCAATTTGCGTTGTTTGCGTGGCCACAGTCAGCTTCACAATCCGTTCCGCAAGACCCACGCCTGTGCTCTCTGTCCACGGGTCTACCAACGGAGGGCCGAACTCTTGCGACACTACAGGGCGATGCATCCGAACGAACCCTTGCCCTACGTGCAGTTTATAGACGGCGCTAATCATGCCGCCTCGTCGGAAGAATCACAGCCCCATCTGCAGTAGCACATTTAATTGAATTTGATGAATCTTTAATTTCTTAATACATGCTCGTGTTGGTGAGGTGCATTTTGTTTATAATTACTTTTCTAAAGTTTGAATATATGTCACATTCCTACTTTTTAAATACTGTTGCTGCGTTTTTAAAAAATCATTTTAGATTATTTTACATACTCCACCCTCTTCATTTTCCACCTAGTTCACATCGACTCTCCAACAAAATTTTCACGAAGTGGCCGAAAATTGAATTTTAATGAAAGTTTGAATGATCAGCTGTTGTTCATGAAAGTGATCAGCTTCCCGCTTGTCTGCGTTGATTTCTTTTGAATCTTTTAAAATTACAAATAAAAAAAACTCAAAACAATTAAGTTTTATCTTTAAAAAATATCTTTGGTTTGGTTTGGAGGTGCATTTTACAAGTAAATACCACGATTTGTAACTGGAACTGAAAAATACAAGTTGTACAAAATACTCTAGTAATAAAAATCAGCTTTCTTGTTTTTTCATGTTTACTGAATTTTTTAAAAACAATTTTTATTCCAATTCACATAACATTGAATAATTTGGGATGAGGGCGTGAGCACAGTTTCCATTCAATATACAATATGTGAATAGAGAAATAAATTGTATTGCGGTGTAGAGTAATTGGATGTTAAGGGGTTGCATTTGGATGTCTGTGGGGCTGCCACCAGTTGGCAGGAGAACTCAGTAATGTTCGTGCTTGTCTGTTTAAGCGCGTTAAGCATTTAACAAACACTCACTGCCAGCTATTGTGAATTGATAACGCGCCCTTGACGGAGCGTACATTTCTGCTAGTTGGTGTAGATCTTGTATCCTGACAGATAAACAAAATGTCAGCCGCCTTCATTATTTGAAGAAAATTGCTATCGATATTGACATTAAATGTGCATTTAAGACGAGGTAATTGAATTTGTAATCGAAAATCAAAGTAACAATGGGAACCGAACAGCAATCCTTTCAGCTCAAGTGGCAAAACTATGAGTCCAATCTGAGGAACGTGTTCGACAAGTTTCTATCGGCTCAAGCGTTCCTCGATGTCACAGTCGTTTGCAATTCGCTGAACATGAAGGTGCGTAAAAACAAAACACCCATTTTGAAGTTATTATCGTTCGTATTTAACTGCTCTCGTTTTGGAGACGTGAGCAGGAATTTCAACCAGGCGAGCGAACAAAACAGATTCCAATTTGATCAGCAATCTTGTTCTTAGGGTTCCATATTCCTGATTTTATCCTAAATGAAATTTATTGAAATTTCCTTTTCGTCACAGGTCCATAAGGCGGTGCTGTCAGCAGCCAGCCCCTACCTGCAGGACATCCTGATCAACAACCCGTGTCCGCATCCCATCATCATCTTACAGGACTTGGACGAGGCCGGCCTCGAGTGTCTCATCGACTTCATCTACAAAGGTGAGGTACACGTGACGCCCGAGCGCCTTTCAGCGCTGCTCAAGTGTGCCGAGGCGCTGCGCATCACCGGCGTCATCGATGCATGCACCCGCACTGTCAAGACTGAGGCGGATGACGATCAGCAGTCACCACTACTCACATACGACACAACCGGTGGCATCGATCAGACCGCCCCTTCAATCACCCTGCAGCATCACTTTGAGCTGGATCACTCCGATCATCAAATATCCCTTCCTCCCCCGGAGGACATGCCAGGTAGGTCGGCCGACGAACAACCTCTTCAAATGGGTACCGCAACCGATACGGCAGGCGGTCCATCAAACGGGCATAAGAAACGGAAACGTCGGAGAAAGTCCACAGAGTCTCTGTCCCCCTCGGCGGAGCAATCGTCTTCGTCGCGACTGGATCCACCCGCTGCTCACTCGCCCTGGACCATTGCGATGGATGCCGCTGGTTCGGTGATTGGCTCGGTTTCCTATCGCTCCGAATTTGATGAGCACTGCTCGGACAGTGGAGCTGGGCATGAACCAATGGCACCTAGACTGCAGTGCGGGGGAGCATTAGTGCCGGTTAGCCTGGCCGGAGTGCCTGGACGCACATTGGATGGCGGCGGTGGCGTTCACGAGGAAAGAGGGGTGGATGTGATCCATATCTCCTCCGACCTGGACACTCGCTCGCCTGCACCGAACGAAGCCCCATCTGTCGTCGGCATTGTCGGCGGCGTGGGTGGCGAGGACTTTGGCAACGGTGGCGCCAATTCGTCAGCCGGCAGCAGCAGCAGGCAGCAGTTTGTGTGTCAGGTATGCGGCAAGTCACTGTGCTCGCGGTTCAAATTGAAGGAGCACGAGGAAATTCACAATCCGTTCCGGCAAACGTACAGCTGCACCTACTGCTGTCGTGTGTACCAGCACCGAACCGACCTGTATCGACACCACCGCAAGAGTCATCCGGACAAGCCACCGCCGCCCCATCGGCGGCAGATGAGCTAGTGGTTGTGAAACACCACTCTCGGGCGAAGCAACTCTAGTTTTTCTTTTTATCAAACGTGATGGCATAAGCATGCACTAACTGGAATAAACAATTACTGCTTGTTCACAATGAGTCGCTCAAGACGAGATATTGGATATTTTCCTCTACAAGACGCAACAAATTAAAATTATTCTTTTTCATCAAGTAATGGAGGACATTTTACAATTTCTCAGCTAGTGAGTGAATAGTGCTTGCAGCAGTACAGTGAAGCTGAAATTTCTTCAATCGATGTTGTTATCGCGTTTCATACAGCGCAGGTTTGTCGGAGTTTGTTCAAGATCAGCTTGGGCATCTTACTCAAACACAATTTTTATTTTATTTTACAAATTGACAGGAGCAGTTTTTCAACTGAGATAGTGAAAACTTAGTTTTCAGTTTATTTTCAAAGTATCATGCCGAATTTCATTGACAGGACTTCAGACGAAATTTGTCTCAAAAGAAACGGAAACAGTAATTGTCGACATGACTTAAGAATAAATTTTAAAGGTATGTTAAAATATGAACAATGTTAAACAACTCTCAAATTATCACCTCGTCTTGAGCGAAATATTATTATATTTGAAATATTCACAAACACAGATTTGAAGTTAGTTACAGTACTGTAATTAGGTTGTTTCTTGACATTAATTTATTCTGCACGTTACATCCAATTATTTTTTCTTTACCGATGTCGGCACGATAGCCTCTGCACCAAAGAAATGATTTTGCCAATTTTATCTGTTACTCTTACGCGATTTATCCATGATGTTTTTTGGCATTCTAACGCGTTGGTCGAATAGCAATCCAAAAGCGCATTTTTCATTAAACGCTAGTAGCAATCCAAAATGGTAGATATGAAGCCGAAACTCGATTGCAGTCCAAGCAATCATCCTATAGTTGAAGAATTGAAATGAAACGCTGGACGCGAACTCGGTAAGCGGATACAAGATTATTAATTAAAATAATCGAAATTATTTTACTAATGAAACTTCAATTAATACAGAGAAATATAAAAACATATAAGCACACTATATTGATTCGTGAGGCGTAGCAAGACTGTAATCATCCTATATTTTTTGCTAGTAGCAACTCCGACATTCCCTGAATATCGTAACGCGATCTCTCTTGACAAAATTGCAAACTCTTAAAGAAACAATACCTGGGGTTTAACTTCCATACTTTACAAGTGTTTGATCACGTTTACAGTACTTAAAATAATTATAGTATCCATGCTTAGCATAAATATATCACTGCATTTCACTTTTAATTTTCGAGTTTAAACAGAAACAAACAAGCATCAATGACTTTGAACTTGAATTCTGGTTCGACAATGAATGGTAACACAAATCGTCCATTCTTCAGAGACAATGTGTGCATTTAAATGCATTTTGAACTTGGGCACCTGCCATAAAGTAATTTACTATTTACTATCAAGTATTTTTATTGGCGAACGAAGCCAAACTCAATATGTGGGGGTAAATGTACTGTTTCCGAACGTCAAAACGTTTATGGATGCTTCAACTTTGAGTCAAAGTTCAAGTACTTGTTTCCGGGAAATTATCCTAGATATTTCATGAAAACTGCTAATTAGGGGCTGGGGTCTCTGGAGTGGGAAACGAGGAACAAGATCAGTGTAATTATTTTAGATTGTTAATAATTAATTTTATTCGTTTTGTTTGACGCAAATAAAACATAGTCATAGATAGTTTCAGTAGAAATCTGATTTTCTCAAATCGTTGTAATTACATGTCCTTAAGCTTATCTTTATTTGGTAAGAATAAAAATTGATTATATTTTCACTCGATACCCAATTTGATCGATTAAATATGCAAAATGCGAATGTAGTAACAGATAGAGATTTTAAAGAGTACTTGTGAAGAAACTCGTTAAACACAATTTATAACTACAGTCAGCGACTGACTGTAGTTCGGCGATCCCGGGTTCGATTCCCGGCGCGGGCTCTCGATTATTCGATCCCGGGGTACTTCAGTGAAATTTTCTTGTGATTTGTTTCCGTGTAATACTATATTTTCATTCATGCACATTGGAATTTATATACTTGTATAAGAGTTTTGTTTGCCACAAAGGCATTTAAAAGATATTTGATTGAAACAAAAATTTTAGACAGACATTTTGTTATTATGCCAACTGTGCATTAATATAGATAATAGTGGACCAATTAGGTTGCGATGCTCTCGCTCTGCGCTCGCTTTCTGCATTTGCAAAGCAACTTCAATGTAAAACATTTTTCTCTTTTATTTAAACTTTGACTGTATTTCTACTCACGCGGCTCACGTCACCTAAATTGTAACTTAGGTAGTGAACTTTTGAAAATGGAGGCCAGGTTGGTAATTTGCTTTTGCTCCTTAAATAACAGCTAATAAGCTTAGACTATCAGATTGCCATGTGCGCGGTAATTGCGAATTAATAACCACGGTGATGATATCCGTTACTAAGTGTCATGGTACATCCGCGGTTTGGTTTATTAGTCTCGGTTATAATTACACTAACGCGTACAGATTCAATTTAATGTTACACAAATAATTTGTGCAGTTGCAACGTCTCCAAAAGTTATTCTTTTAAACTCGAAAAATGAGTGAATGTTGCGCTTACGCTGAATGGTGAATTATGATTAATGATAGACACCTGCGCCATCTTACGAAATACTAGCGTTTTTAAGCACTTGAGTCAGTTTTTTTTGTAGCTATCACCGGAAACGCGACACATCGATTTAAATTACAATTGCAATTAAGTTTGGGCAATGACACGGAATAACGAGCATAGTGCAGAAGAAGTTACAGCAGAGTGAGGAATTGACAAAATTGTTGGTGAAAATGCAATTTCTTGTGCTCGTCACATTGTAGACAATCCATTTATTCTTTGTCAGAATAAAAAAACAAGAGATTCTTACAGAGGATCTTGAAGATTACTAGCTTACTAGCTAGGAACACCGGCGGTAAGTTAACAGATATTCTCGTGCCCATTTCAGATACATTAAAAAAATACATACTCAAACAAAATGGAACTGAATCAGCAGCTCATCTCAAGAACGACACAGACGTCGCCTTTTTCATTTTTAATTACCCATTTTCGTATTTTACAACAAAAAATTAATAATTAGGCGTTTTATCCTGCTCCAAGCGTGTAAACTTTTATCAGTTTTTTTGTGTTTATCTAGTTTCCAGGATAAAATCTATTTACATTATTAAATATGGAGCGAGCGTGTCTGTACGTCACAATTGGACTTCTCGTGGTTATTTTTGGCGCTTCTTGTATAACTTCGACCGCTGACTCTCAGGCTACCGTAGTCTCGAATGACAGCGATAACCTTACCAGTCCTTCGGAAGGTGCAGAGCATCGCGAGGGTGGTTTTCATCATGCGCAGGTGTCCAGTTCGACGGCCTCATGCTCCACCTCGTCCGGCGCGGTCAAGAAGATCTATTGCTCCTATATCGAAAGGTACGCTAGGTTTTGTTGTTCAAATCACTAATTCTTCCTGTACTATATGTAATAATGTATAATGTAATATAATGTAATAACTGTAATAATGTATCGGGGTATAGTTTCTCGACGAATCTTCGGGGAAGATTCGTCGGGAAACCATACCCTGGACGCCGAGACATCTGCAATATAAAATCTGACTGAACTTTAGATATGTTCTTTGAATCTTGCGCAACAGTTTTAAAACATTTTGTAACTCGGCGCGAAAAGCTACTAAAATTTAAGCAATCAGGAAGGAACCCGTTCAATTAACGGGAGAAATAGAACGTAAACGTTTTAATAATGGTTAAATAATAAGCGCAGAAGCACAAGCAGATTCGGATATATTTTTAAATGAAGACATAAAGCTAAATAGTTTAGCGGTTTTAATAATGTTTCCAAGGTAATTACTGCAGCCGATGGTATTCACGTACTAATTTAAATCTACAGTAGAACATCGCATTTCATTAATAATAATCCGATAAATTTATATATTCAATGATTTGAATTTAGTGTATGACAACAATTAAATCGCTGGTTTATTTTTTTCTAATGTATCCGAATGAGCGAGTCATCGTTTAATTAAAAATATTCGAATACTAGTGTCCTGTCCTCCTAGTGACGTTTTTATCCCCACAGGTACGACTCCGATTACTTCCGGTCGCACATCAAACTGCCGGACGCCAATTCCGTCTCCTTGGAATTACGTCGCAGCGTCCTGGACGACTTTCCCAGCACCATTTTTCAAAACGTCAACATCAGCTCCCTAACCGTTCACGACAGTGTCCTCTCTCTATTTCCTATCGACTCCTTCCTGAGCATAAAGCCGCATTTGACCTACCTGGACCTGTCCTTCAACAACATAGAAGAGCTCGTTCCTAACCAGCTGTAAGTAATTATTGGCTTCATTCAAAGAGAAGTTTACAAACAAATAGTTTAGGATATGAAAAAGTCAATGAAGTTTTTTCTTTGTTGGGAAATCACCAGCTCCTATGACATTTTCCTTTTCAAATTACGATGGATACAAGTTTATCTGATTGTGAACATTACATAGTTTAGTTAAAACATTGCGTGATTGCGACATAACTTTAATGGCGATGCTGTCATACTTATAACATGTCTTGCAAAAGTAAAATGCAAAAAGAGAGAACCAATTGGGCTTAGTATGATTCAAGGACAGTTTGATTCAAGGAGCCAATGATTTCAGATCCAGTATGCAGTTCAAGAGCAATTTGATGACGCTCAACATGAGTTCAAATCGCTTGCAGTCCTTGCAGGCGGACGTGTTTCGATGGTTTCCGGAACTGAAGACTTTGGTACTTAGTCAAAACCTGCTGGTCACGATAACCAGCCACACCTTTACTTCCGGTTTGGTGCACCTTAATTATTTGGATCTCTCGCAAAATCTAATTGAGAGGTCAGTTTGAGTGTAGGAAATTATATAGCACATATCGTTTACAAAAAAATAAAAGCACTGACCACGATAAATGATGATTCTTATAAATTCTTATAAATTATTAACACACACCACGTGGCCCATGTTTCAAAACTAAGTGATGCATACAATTCAGCCCCTCTCCCCTAAATGCCGAAGGTGATGATGATGATGATGACACGTGACCATATCTATTTCTCCCCTGCAACGTTTGGGCACCTTACCTTTATCAAAATTTTAAGGCGACAGCGTCCAAAAGTATAGATAATACTATTTTTCTTTATAAAATTAATGTTTTAAACGAAATAAATACATAAAATAAAGTGAAATGATCTCAGAATTTGCTTTGAAGATTTTATGGCGCTGCGTTTAGCCGTTTCTGAACTCTCGAATCACAGACAGGGAGTCATTAACTTTGTGTTATGGTATTAGATGATTTTTCTGATTTAACAGAAAACAATCATTGCTGTTTGTTTTTGTCGATTTTTGTTCCTGACACTAGTTTGGAAGATGAGGCCTTCTACTCCGTGTACAGTCTTCAGGCAGTCGATTTGTCCCACAACGCCATTAACAGCATCCGAAAAAGTTCATTCAAAGGTTTGACTCGTTTGGGTATTCTCAATCTGGATTGGAACGGTCTTGTTACGTTGGAAGCGCAGACATTTACGACAGAAGAATTTCCACAACTAAATATGCTTACAATCGAAGGTAATACAAACAATTTTGAAATTTTGGACGAATATTTACAGTGAAATTAGTACAGTAGTACTACAATCGTTTCTGTACCCCTCTTGGTGCTTACATTTTCACCAGTACCCCGGGATCGAAATAATCGAGAGCCCGCGCCGGGAGTCGAACTCGGGACCGCCGAACCATATAGAACCATATAGGTTCAAAAGACTGCACGGCCAATCACTTTTGGTTGAGTGGACATGGATGACAAATTTCCTTCAAAAAAATTTGCTGCAGCCAATCTAAGGATCCTGGCAATTTGTATTTATTTTGTATTATTTGAAAATTTTGATTTATGTTACAATTGCCAGAACAAATTGCCGGGATCTTTACATTGGCGGGATCCAACAAATTTCCTTCAAATAACTTATAATAACTTGTACCTAACCAATAAGCGCCAGGTTCTTTAGATTGGATAGCAAACAATTAATTAAAAGATACAGTGTTTGAGATATTGTGATGGAGTGGATCGCGTCAATGAGATAACTAAGGTTCAAAAGGCTGCACTGTCAATCACTATCGTTTGAGAGGACATGGATGGCAAATTTATCAACTTTAGAATTTTTCTGTTTTCATTTTGACTCGTCAATGTTCGAAGCTCACGCTTATTCCATCATCGGATATGTTCTTTTATCTCCACAGGAAACAGACTTAACTGCAGTTGTAGTCTAGAATGGTTCAAAATATTCCTCAAAGCGAACAACGTACCAAATCTCGGTTACGCGACTTGCCTTCATCCACGGTTCGCGCTATTCAGTGACATCGTATTCTGCCCTGTTTAATTAATTATTTCGCATGATGTTTAAATAATTATTTTGTCAGTAACACGTGATGTCTTTTTATTAGTTATGTTCATGGTTGTATTGCTCGAGGCGCAATTTTTATAATTCCTTAAATTCAAAGATTTCTTTTTTATAATAAATAATAATTTCTTTTTTAAATTAACTAGTAAGTGTTTGATGTGCCGAAAGTCTTCATAATTTTTTGAAGATGTATAGCAAAATGATGAATTGAGTAAGCTCCATTAATTGGAGCACTATCGGCACGGCGCAAAATTTATTGCGAGAAATTTGAAAATTTATATTTCAGACACGGAATTCGAATTATCTCATTTGCCACAAAATCTCATGGTAATTTGGTTATTTTCGGGCGACTTATTAAATATATTAAAAGGGATCCATTACTTTAGACTCACGCCGTAATAATGAATAGAAGGAAAGATCAATAAATAAAATTAATGTGAAGAAAGTGAAATTTGAGTTATTTAATTTTTGAAAAATTGTTTTTGAATGTCTATCCGAAATCTAATATTTTCCAAAATATTTCATCGCTTAAGCGTTGGTCTGAGAAGAATACAGCATTGCGCACATAAAGGATAAATTAGTTTTTTGCGAGTCGCCGAAAATGATTTATTATTCTCAAATTACTTATTTAATCATTATTTATTGATATACACTATATATCAGAGACACAGCAAAATCTTGTCACATACAAATTGATAATCAATCACATTCGTTCATTTGATTGACTCACTGAGTGCTGATAACCAAAAACTTAACCAAAAAAGTGTATTTCGCATGAATGTGGAAGGGTTGTTTTTGTCGTGAATGTGCCGAAAAACAAACTCTGCAATTTCATTCTCAGTGAACAAATATTTCTATAATGGGCACAATGTAGAGAACAATTTTGGTATTTGTTATGATGTAGAAATAAAATGAAAACTATACCTGTAATATAAAATTTTATTTTGCGATCAAATTCAAAATTTCATCCAACTTGATTAAGCAATGCGGGAAATCCTAAACAATATGGTACTTCTATTAAATCGGGATTCGCTAAATTAAAAAAATACATTTTTTAGAAACAAAATTTTGTCTCATAACTTTCAATTTCGGTGACGAATCATACTTTGCCGTTATCAAACCCATGATCACAATCGATAAATTATTTTTTGACACCCGTCACAGCTGTCGGCGCGGAAGATTATTTATCAATAAATTATGAATTTGATAGTGTATTACCGATAAATCTATGTGTACCCAAGAGTGCTGTTGTCAACTCCCCAAATTCCATTCCTTATCGAAAAAATCGTCAACTCTTGTGGTCTGCACGTGCCATTATCAAGAAGCCGAAGGAAAAATACCGGCCGTTGAAATAGCATTGCGCTTTTTCTCACCAGACCGCATTCACCTCACCCTTCAAATATCAATCAGTTCTGATGACGTCATACATAATTGTCAGTAGTCTATAACTACTCGCAAACATTTAGAAACGTCTTTCACGTACGGTTTTCGCGGGCGAACAACAAACAGACGGAAAAGACAAAAATTCCAAGTAAGAAAACAATTATCTTAACAAAATAGTTCTAAAGCAAAACAAAGTTTAAATCTAATGTTTCGTTGTATATACGTTTATACACCCAATATGCGTGTTTATTGTGCACAAAATTGTATGGCAAATTTTGCAATTCTGCGATGCCCAAAAGGTTCTCGTTATTGGTGTGACCTTAATTAAATTTATCAGCTTTCTTGAGACCTGATTAAATATTTTAAAAAAATATTTAGTTGCTTAGTATGTGAAAAGTATTAGTTGTGGGTAGGTAGTTACGTATTTGTTATGGCTTGATTGCTGAATCTGATAATTGAATTGATAAGGCGAAATGTATTCCATCAGTTAGAGCAGAAATTCCATTAAATTCGTACAATCTACCTATAGTGCAATTGATCTTTACATCACTGTTTCTATTCAGTATTCATTATACTCCATATAATAATTCCTAAAATCTTTTCCATTTCCAAAAGAGCCAAAAATGGTTTCCCCTTCATGCTTGACCGTGGCGCTCGCGGCGTTGGCGGTGTTCCTGTCCCCGATGACAAGTAGTGAGGCGACTCAGGCAGTCTGTGGAATCCAAGACCATCTGCTTACCTGCCAATATATCGAACAAGCCACCGTGAGTGTATTGTCAACCAACCTGGCCAACATCAATACTCAATATCCAAGTTTTTCGGTTAACATCGTATACAGCGTGCTCGAAGACTTGCCCGACTTCACTTTTCAGGTGACTATTCGTTTCAGAAATGTTGTATTTGCCAATTCTAGCACTTAAACACCCTTGCTGTTTAAAGGTATCAATCAAGGTATTCGAAATAAGTATACTACTTTAAAATAAGTGGGTTAGATAAAATATTCTGATGACTTATATATTTTGATTATGATGAGTATGTAAATAATGATTTGTATGCTACAATATTGATTTGTTTTCCATGTTTTCCTCCTGTATATCTTCTTCGTCTTTCGTTCTCTCAGAATTACAGCACAACCTCACTAGCAATGACGCACAGCATTTTGGAAACG
>JAQGBY010003768.1:0-18302 GCA_034698785.1 Mycogona germanica | reverse complement strand
TTGAAGAATTGAGATCTGACCACTGAAATAAATACTTGTTCAACTGAAAATCTGGTATTTGTTTTACCTCTGTTTGTATTTCTTAAAATTCACGAAGTACTTTCGTAAAAGACACGACAATATAGACTGCACTTTCAATGGTTGCTAGAATTTTATAGTCGGTATGCAACATCGTAAACCTGTATGTGTGCAAACGTAAACCAACCTGATGCACCTCACTACAATCGGGACAATTAGTTCTGTCCTATATAGAAAAATGAACAAAAATTTGGAATCTCCATTTGTATAGACTATTGTCGAGTCAGACTGAAATTCAATGTTATTTCTGGGACGCAGATGCCAAAGAATATCATTTAAATCCACGACGGGTACGACCCGTCGTGGCGCAGTTGGTTTATGACGGACTGTTGTTAGGCGGTCCCGGGTTCGATTCCCGGTGCGGGCTTTGGCTCGGGGTACTGGTGAAAACGTGCCCCTCACAAAGTGCCTAAGCACTGAGAGGGGTACAGAATCTTCCTGTTGTGACCCGTCACTTCAGTGAATTAACAAAAAAATTAACAAAAAAATAAATAACTCGTATACACGGTTCAATATGCACTACTGTATCTACCTGAATCTGTGTTTGGAGCACTTTCAATGGTTTCTGTGTTTGGATACATTGCATGTCAAAGCTAATTAAGTCAAGTTGTTTATTGTTATTTTTATTCCGTTTATTTGTTATGGTATTGATAAATTTCATAATTTCTTTGCGTTTTTACTAAGAATGTCTCATGTATTCCTCAACAATTTCTTTGGTGAATTCCAGGTAGTTAGTATTTTTAGTTTATCAAACATAAAATCTATTGTTATTAATTTGTGTCATATTCAAATAGCAAGTATCGACATTGCGAATTTTTGTTCACTTTTATGATATATTTCAGTGTATATGGGCGTTTTATACACTGTAGGGGATAATTTATCCAATCAAAGCACTTTTCAAATCGAGAATGACAAACAATGGTGGTTTCTGTGTACTCACAAATTATTATTTTTTTTGCTACCTTGCTACTGAAAGAATCATAATTACATTCATACCGTACGTGACAAACTGCCTTACATGCTTAGCCCTGACCTAGCTATACACGCTAACATTTGCCAATATGATACGCAGACGAGTTTAAATATGTTAACGAGTCGTACGCTAACGAGTGAGAAGCCCTATAACCTCCATCCCTCTTTTCTCCTTATTTACCTGTAGAAATGAAAAGTAGCATTCAAAAAGATAAACTATGCCACTTAAAGTAGAGAATCTACAGACAAACTAATTTGGGCGATTGCTGGTATCTTCAGGCTTCTGCGATTGAAGTTGCGTTTAAAAAAACATACACATACTCGTAAATATGACGCAAGTTACTAATCAGCTGCGTGTTCAATCATCATTTCCATCATACTGTGAAAAGAAGTAATTTGATTTGGGACGAACTCATATAAGGTATAATATAATATTCGATAATTATTTTATGAGCATTAATATAGATACCCTAGTTTGATTTATTTTCTTAGATGAATTAGTGCTGAAATCTACTAATAATTTTTTTTGTAATTGTGAATCTGCATGCTTACGATGCTTATGCTCATTCATTCTCTACATTTGCGACATTGTCTTTTCCCACTTTCTATTTCCCAAAAATTAATATTTCGAAACTACGCTTCAAAGTGCTTCATAGTTTTTAGTTCCAAGTGTGGATTTAATCCATACCCGGAAACTGCCAATTGATGAACATAATTATTGGCCAAGAGGTCCTGAAAAATGTCATGGATATTGTGTTCGGATTATTAATTAGAGACAAGTGGTAAAATAAAATATGAAGTCATCAGAGTGACTGTCATGCGCTTACCACAGGTGCGCGTTAGTGCACACTAATGAGACCAATTGATCTGTTCAGCTGCCGGCTGCCTTCCCACTTTGCTGTCAGTTATTCATTTGCTTTATAATCTACGTAACTTTTTTTAATAACCAATAAATCGGTGTCTTGATCAGTTAGCTAATTGCATTTTTAAAAACGCTTCTCGTAAACAGATCGAAGCAATATAAACAATTACCTTTATTAGGTGTGCATGTGTTTGTGTGCATTTCTCGGCCCACATTTAAGTGGGCCTATCCAACGCCTACGCGGCCCACTAACAATGGAGGTGAAGCACATCAGCGAAACTTGACACATTTCACAGATTCTCACGCGCCGTTGGCGCATTTCACATAAGACCAGCAAATATCTCAAGATATAGAAGAATAACGTTATCAGATCTTTAAGATTTCACGACAAGATCGAGATCGGGAAGAAAGCGCCAGAAAATTTCGCCATGGTTAAACCATATATACATAATCATATCATGAAAACCCATATCATGAAAACCCATATCATGTTTGACAAGAAACGAATTAATTCATCTTTAAATCGTCATTTAAATCGGCGTGAACTACACGAATTTTTTATTTTTTATTTCGCGTGGTTTACGCGGCTCCGGAAAAAAAATAAAAATTCGAGTAGATCGCATACGACCTGAATCCTCCGGGTTAAATGACGCCTAATTGAAACCTCGGATTATTCTCCTCTACCAAATAGCGAGAGAGACAGAGAAAAGGAGGTGAACCTGTAATATTAAAAATTAATTGGTTGAGTTGCCATTTGCCTACTCAGTAGCGACTGGGCCAACGTGATTAATTATGCTTATGATCGGGTTTCGTTTTCTAAGCGGAATGTTCAGATGGATTATGGAGACGTTAATAGCTCACTAACCACTGCTCTCACTTTATTTTGCTCGACGATAAAACTCAATTGTCAAATGAAATTTGCAACGACTTTTTATTCGCTTAAGCGTGTAATATTTCCACGAACAGAAATGCGCGAATTCGGAAATATACAAAATTTGTTAAAAAGAAAATTCCCAATTGAAAATATATATGATCAATTGTTATTATTTATTATTTCTGAAATATTAATTTCAGCCATCATAATTTTACCAGTACTTGGCTTGTGTTTTTATGTGTGTCATTAGAATAGTACAATTATTTTTATTTTATTTTTCAGGGGGTTAGTTTTTGGAGGGTCGATTGTCTTTAAATGTGACGCAATTCAACCGTACACTGGAAATCGTCTTTTCAACGAAGACTTTAAAAGAAAAACAGAAAAAAAAAGAAATTCATGGTTTTATCTTTGTTCTAAAAGTAAATGTTGCCCAAAAAGAAGTATGGGATGAGTTGTTGCGCAATGTGCTGCACAGCTTCTTGGCCGATGCACTTGGATATGGGCCACATTGCTTAACGCGTTTGTCTAACATGCTAGCGCTGAGAAATGCCCGCTCTGAATTAAACTGGGACAATACACTGGGCAAACCCCGGCAGCGTAGAAATGCAAAATGGATGCAGGCTCACAACCAATAAAACTCACATAAATTAATAGCAAACAGAAGAACCAGTCCACCTATTGCGAGCAGCAGGAACAAAATTTAAGGACCACCCACTGCCCAACCCAACCCACTTTCAAATTTGAAACCTCGTCAATATTGAAATTACAACGCGCTTGTTTATTGGGATATACTGCTTTTACACAGAGTGATGACGAAAGTTACGATTAAAGATAATTAATTTAAAATCTAATCGAAACATTTAACTGTCGAATTTCTTGGGACAATTCGGGTAATGTTTTTATCGTTAGTGCATCATAATTATCTGAATCTGTAAATGAGCATCTCCGCAAGTGCTGGCTAGTTTTTCGAGATAGAATCAGTAATTAAAAAATTAGCACGCGTGTTAATGACATTTAAAAAAATGTTATTTCATCATGTTCCATCGAAAATGAGCTCAAAGGGCGGGTTTATTTTGAAGACGCAACCTTAATGAAGCCATGGGATGCGATGTTCATGCGATGTTTACAATAGAGTTTTAAAAAACATCAAAAGTTTAACCAGCAAATATCAAAGTTTCCCGTGACCTGTGAAAGATCATCGCATTGCTTCAATCAAAACTGTTTTTGTTTAGCATTTTATTTTGCCTTGTTTTTCCTACAGAAACATGTTTCGTTTTTCGGCAAGAGCTTTGTTAATATGCGAGGTGAGTTGAATATTGTAATAGTTATTTTTTTAAGACGAAATTTATTTGAAAATATCATGAATGGGATAACGCCTGGTCTAGAATGAAATCTCGTTTGACGCTCGGTTTGCATTTTGTTTATGTTTGTTGAGGTTAGTCGGATGCAAAGGTGGGAGGTTGATGTGTACAACGTCAAAACAAGGAGTCATTCTTCTAACAATGCCTTAAAGTAGGCCTGTTCTGTCGCTGTTATGTTTTCTTCCTTGAATTGGGTTTCGTGATTACTTTTTTTTTATATTTCCTAACGCTCGTCTTCCATATCCTTGGTTAAGCTGTTCGCACTCTCAATCCGTAATCAAACGTACTCAATGTACAGCTGTGTGTAACCTTTTAGCAACATAATTAAAAATTTCTCTTTTTAAGTTTTGCCAAATTAGGTACGTTCTAATTTTTAACGTCGATCGACCTTTAATAAATATTCATCTTACATCTGTGATGTTACGAAAAAAAATTATATATAAGTAAACTTTATTCCATGTTGAAAATTTCATTGATAAAAAATTGCCTGTTGTTATTTTATTTTCGAATTAACATTCATTATTGTCCTATTTCACATTCATGTGTATCTATTAATATTTTGTTCTTATTTTCCAATTTGAACGTTGTGAATTTTTGTTTGACTAGTTTTCAGTACCGAAATGCCGTTTCGTGACTAGGTTTTTAGTGATATGGAGAAGCGGCAGGAAGCGGTTCAATATCCTGTTGATGGACAGGTAAAAAAATGTGAAAGTTGTATTATGAATGGATATGCCGCTGCAACCAATATACCCTACCACCCCTCTTATGTTGCACTCTGTGCCTTTTGAATAGAAAAAAATGAACTATATATGTTTGTGATTATGCCAAGACTCAAATTAACGAGCACACAGGAACGTTCCAAGAAAGTTGAACAAGAAAAAAAATCAAATAAGCTTTTCCTACAAAATATTAACAGTGTTGGTGGAAAATTATTTTTATGCCATTTTTTATTGTAGTAATACAGGAAATGTGAATCGATAAGAGAAATTGGCAATTTTTAAATTCAAAAGGATCATGCTTTTGATGGTTTTGTCCGGTTCCTTCGCTTGTGTAACATAAAATAAAGATAGTTGTCAAAAACAAGTTTGCAAGGTCCCCATAAGTACCTAGCATCCAAACTTTATCTTTTACAAACAGATTACAAGCCTCAACAAATTCTTTTCAAAATAAGAGACTGAAACTTTACGCAACTAATTTCCAGGTTCACCACAATATCGCCGACAACTTTGATAGTGTTTTTATAACTCCAATCCTTGACATGCTATTTTTGGCAACGTCGTTAATACCTGTTTATTTTATTTTCATAGAAATAGTATTGCTAAGAATTTTTCTTTCGAAAGTTTTACTCGCAACGCCGCAACCTCGTTTGTTCCGAGTTATAAGTCAGTCCAACTTGTACTTATGGTAATTTGTGTGACACGTACACGAACATGAATATATTATTGCCGCTCGTGCCGGACCCATAAGAGGATTGTTTTGTAATGCAATTTCAAAACCACGACCTCTTCTATATAGCTGCCAGTAGTCACAGTGCCCAACTGAACTTTGAAACGAGACAGAAATGTTCCTTTCCTGTGTACCCCAGAAGAACGTGCATTCTGTTTTTTGTTAGATAATTTACCTTCGCAGACCACATGTAGTGATACCTGCGCGCATAACCAGATATTTCAGTTGTGTTTTTTTTTTTTGAAAAAAAAATGTTGTCTTTCTAAGAACTAGTTGAACGGCCTACAGCTTTCTCTTTCACCGACATTCCCTGGAAGATGAGACTGTTTTGACTGTTCGAGTATATTGGCTGCTTGCAATACAGTAGAGCTTAGGGTGCCATACCGCTGGGCACGTTTAGTTCCCTTTATCGCTGCAAGGTGGCACGAAGAAGGGCAATTTGAATGTTACTAACTCGTAAAAATAAAAATAAATATACATTTAAAAGCTTGAGTTGAGCGATCATATTTTGGCGTTAATATGACAGCGTTGTTTTTTACTGATTCCATGTTCTCAGAAATTATCGACTGCAGGGTGGCGATAAGCGATGGCCCATTTTTCTTTTGCAAACGAGATGGCGTCGCTCGATTTGTGTTTGGCAATGCGCGGCACTTTAAATCCAACTGTGTTGTCCGTGTCTGACCATGTCCTTATTCGAATAAAACAGCTGGAGGGAATGAAATGCACTGTTTGCATCCACTATGCGTGCAATGTTTGAGCTAGACAACCGCGGAGATTAGCATTTTTTGTTGAAGTGGCCGCCGTGGCCCCAAATCTTCTTTTTTAATTGCTCTGGTTCGACTCATTCACTTTCGTTAATTCATGTTCGAGACGATTTTTAATGTCGAATGTTTTTTGCTCGTACCTCCTCTTACCAGGTGGTCGAACGTCACTGCCCCAGCACTTTTCGACGAAATAGCTCAAGCGTGCGTGTACAAACACGGGGCAGAGTCGTGGAAAATCGACGACGAGCTGGCGAGGCTCCATAAATAAAAATAACAATAAACTGCATTTTGTGAAACTTACATTGAAAGACAGCGCCCTTTATCTTCGTCAAAACAAAACAAAAATGCAGTTTATTATTTTTATTTATGGAGCCTCGTCAGCTCGTCGTCGATTTTCCACGGATCTGTCCCGTGTTTGTACACTTATGCTTAAACAATTCATCGTCGACTCTTTACATATTTTTCGTGTGTGGTTATTTTAAGGCGCTGCCTTTATTCATATGCCTTATTGAAATAGCTCAATCCAAGACACTGACATGGTAGATGAAAGATGATGCTTTCTATGGCAATCTACCAGCAAGCAAGCCTTATTGCTAAAAGGACGTACTGATGCATTCGAAACCCACTTCTGTATATATATTGTTATGTTACCAGAATATTTTGTATTTTTAAAAATGAGCTACAAAGTCCTTGTGCAATCATGTCGCATGTGTCTTGTTAGTGGCTCTGACGGTTAAATCGGAATGCTCACCTTCCACTAATGTACCAACATAAACATTTGCCATAACTCACTGATGCGGTCCTACGAGGGTAACTTACTGTACGTATACCTGTTCTTCGAGGATATTCAAATCGACCTTGTTGATTTACGGTTGTTTTTCCAAATTTGACATCACCATTTGAATTTGGTTGACTCGAGACAAGGTCTTCTGTCGCTAACCTTTAATGTTTAAGGCATCATTAACCCCGCATGTGTCGGTGCGCGCAACGTTTAGCTGAAGAAGGTCTGCCTCTTAACAGCGCTTTTTTTCCCTTTCGTTTATTTGTGTTTTGTTGTGCTCAAACCTTCTAACCCACATTTGTTAATTTCAGCAAAAATGAGGTTAAATTATTAAAAATCTGTTTGAAATTCAGATGTGGAAAAAGATTGTCAAACGCTGCGCCATGCGCTGAAGACGTTGCAGCTTTTCATTTATTTGACCATTCACTTACCCATGGTGTCGATGTCAAAATTAACCAAACGTTGAATTACTAGCAACACAATAAGGCTTGCTTGATGGAAATGTCATTTTGTTGTGGCCAAACCACATTCGAGAGTTTGGCATCTCCAGCATGGTGATTTCTCAATCCAGCGTGGTCATTCGAATTCGTTTCTGGACCAAACAAAATGACATTTCCATGAAGCAAAACGCGAAAATGGGTCAAATGTAAAGGAGGTTTTAAGCAAGTGGGATCTTGATAAATTTGTGGTGCGACGTATATTAATTTTTGATTAAATCTAAATCTTACGCCACATCGCTGCTGCTCTGCTTGGCTTTAGAGTCACGGTCAAACGGATTGATAATTTTTCAATGGATATTTTGCATTGTGCGAGCTGTTTCGACATCGATTTTTATCGTTTTGAGTTTGCTTCACGCGTGTGGGGTAAGTGGCATTTTGCGTAACGATTTCCATTTAGAATGACCATTTGAGCAAAGATCCTCATTAGTCACTTTCAATATATGCATCCTCCCTCACCTCCCTCCTGTGAACCATTCCCCCCCCCTCGACATAAACTGCAGAGTCACTTTGGCATGCTGATTTGAGGTTGGCGACCCGAGGTATTATAACCGGGCATCGCCAGTTACCCCCTCCCCCGAATTCCTTGGACTAGGTACACCTGAGCGCGGGTCAGATACCCCTTCACCACCAGGCCCGGTTCCACGTACGACCATGACCGATCTTCGAAATTCGCCCAGGGCCATCCAAACAACACCTTGCGGCATCGCGATCTCATGGCAAAACGTTTAGCAGTGGAGCGTTAATTTCTATAATCGACTCTTGGTGTCAGACCAGTTGTACTAGTAAAAGAATTGTTGAAAAATCAATGTCCCAAGAACCCCACTCGATCTATTTTTCAGTCAGTCGGTTGGCGGTGCGGGTTCGAATCCGGTCGGGTTGAAATCAATTAAAGGAAAAATAATGAATGGTCAGCCATGTGGTGGTGCGGATGGGGCGCGGACGGGCGAAGTGCGCCTCCCATTGAGGACAATAGGATGAGGACAATTTGGACAGCACTACCTTGTCCTAAAACAAGAAAAATGCTGTATTGGAGGAACGTTGTGTAGCTTAAATGTTCGCCGGTGTTTATAATTGAAGGAAAAAGTAAAATGGGGGTCAGCAGAGATTCCAACCGAGCGTCCCAATATTGACACTGACAGAAACCTATTTGCCGGTGGGCGACGCGCGCATCCTCAATTGATTGCATGTGATGTCAGAGGAAAGTAGAAGTCCCGCGAGACCAGGTATTATACCGTTAAAGTTGCCTCCACAAATTGGTATTATGTAAGCAGGTTGATGCAGTTGACCGATTTCCTTTTCATTTGTTTTTCGCCTGCACAGCTAATCAATTGCATGCTGGGGGAGGAAAGAAATACGCTTCGATAATGCATTGGCTGGCCTAGTCGTCGTCATTGCAGATTGCTAGGTTGGCCCCCCTGTATCGGTATGGGTCAAACTCTCCCAGCCATTATAATGAATAGAATAAATGCAGAGCTTCGTCTGTATAATTTCATCCGTTTCGACAATTCTGCAGATGCATGTTTGCACGCGAATAACAATTTTTGGGCAGCCCAATTTCTAGTTAAATTAATTATCCCCAAAATGCGAATTCTTGTTCTCCCCGCCCGGTGACCTCCTGGGATCCCAACGTCTTTGATTATATTTTTGGCAGTATTCCGAGTATCCACTAGACAAGAAGCCCAACTCTTTTCAGTATGATTGTTAGTATTTCATGTGTGCAGAAGTAATGTTCCTAATCGTAAAACAGTACAAAATGATTGATGAAAAATGTTACGGGTTTAATTTTGTAGCAAAATAAAGTACGAATATGACGACTTTCTCGTGAAGTTACATCAGGTCACAGGAAGACATGCTACCCGCTCGCACATTGTAATGGGGCATGTACTGTATAATGTAACTTTATGCGTATAATCTCCATTCTTGAAGAAAATAATGCTACAATGTATAATCCCGGTGTAGCATTTTTTTCTTCTAGTTATTCAATTTAACAAAGAAAGACATGGAATCTTTTTAATCAGTTAGTTTTTCAGTCAACACGAATCACTGGGACACCGAAAGTTATCAAGTCATGCATGAGTTTGCAGATACAGCTTGTAGCAGAGGTTCATTGAGGTCGCCTAATATTTTGACTCTCCCTCTCTCTCCTTGACGATGGCATCGCGTGGAAACAGGTTTTTAGAGTCCTCGCAATATATTCGAAGTAGTCGATGATCAAATGGTGCAGCTTGGATAAATTGGGAGGATATTGACCCCATTTTTATGGTAATTTGATTGACCGTCGGCGTGTAAGACTGCATTACTCCTCCGCGCAAATTTAATGTCTGTCCAAAAAATATAAACGGTGCATGTGCATGATGTACGAATATAGAGGCCCATTATTTTGGAAGGTCCGATAAAATATGACCAGGAAGACTAGAGTCTATACAACATAAAAATCGGATAATGGCTTTGACAGGTCAGCAAACCCCATCTCGAGCATAAAGATGGACCGAGACCTTAACTTAAAAAGTTGGTGTATCTGTTAATCTGATATTACAGGATTTTGATCTTGTAATTAATTAATTTTTATTTGAAGGCAATAAAAAAAAGACAGAAGTGAGTCAACTCCTGTCTTTTTTATTGTCTTTAAATAAAAATTAATTTTTCACTTTCACAAATACGAATTGTACCCTTGAAATGGCATATGAAATTTGAATTTTTTTAAACGTTTCTATGAATTATTTTAGGTTTTCTTGAAATAATTTGATCACCTGATTTTTTGATCATTTGATTTAAGAAGAATTTGATGGTGTAAATGGAATAAACAATAATAAAAATGCATTTTAAGCCCACCTTATAGTTCAGTCATCTGTTGATAGATAGCAAGACTTGAATTTGTTAGGACATCTTAAAACGTTAGTCAATTAGAATGTGCATCTGGAAGAGTAGTAGCTCAAATATTGGAGAATGGCGTTTCTGGTGTGGGTTGGGTCCATGTTGGTTTGTGTCATTGAAACACTTCACACGTACGCGTACACACACAAACATACACAACCGACTTATGGAATCGCTCTTATATTGCTGTGTACACGTGTAGTATTTATTTCGTGACTTTTATTATCTACCTAAGCCTAATATCGCAGATGGTACGCGGCTACCTTTTTCGGAACACGTTTGAAACAAATGTGTGCCCCCTCTATAAAGAAAGCAGAATGAAAAAAGAAAAGAACATTCACTCATTAAGTTAAGTAGGCTATATATATAAAAGTCAAATCGGGAAAGACGAAAGTCGGAAAACCACTTGTTGTCACTTTCGTCGGTGAGCTTGTTAACCCTATTTCATCCGGCGTGTACGCCCACCGCCAATTGGGGTGCCCTCTTGGCCAGTGAGGGGACAGCGGGGATGGGATGTGCATGCTGTTTTCTCTTGAGACCGACTGCGAAAATCGAGCACCCATTACAATTTTGAAAAATAATATCGCTTAGAGAGAGAATGGTCATGTCAAATATCAATATTTTTTCAGACGCTGGTCTGCGACAAGTCAGGAGAATTTTGAAAAGCATGTGTACTTTTTAAGAAATTAAAAAGTGTACGACGAGAAATTAAAAAAAGTTATGAAAGTCTGAATTTTTAGATTTCATAAATTTCAACTGATAATTGTGATATACAATATAGAGAGTAAAATTGGTTTATTTGTCCGGAGGTGTTTTAAGTGAATTATTTCTTGTTCTGAATTATTTTTGGAATCGAGATCATTTTTGTTATTTCGTCAGAAATGTACTTTTACTAGAAATGACACACAATAAGATAGCTAGTCAAAATGTTACTGTATCTATTTGTACGCACGTATAATAAATTTGGCAAAACTTGCATCCCAAATTTCTAAAGGTGTGTGTTTCAATTGATCATTTTCAACGAGTTAAATTACTTTATTCACTGGGTTGTTGCATACCGAGGGGGGGAAGTATTGATGGGAGGTTACCAGTTCTCAGGAGGATAGGTCACCCACCCACTTTGTTTTGATTCCATGACGGGACCGTGTCTTAAATCTCTCGCGTTTCCACGCGGGTAAATACTAGGATGGAATGAATGATGCTGGGGGAGGGGGGAGCAACGCGATTTCTCTGAGCAAGTATTCCTCCGACTCTCCTCTCCGATTGGTCGACGGTGGCGGCGATAGGAGCGCCACGTGGTGTTCAAGCGGGTCGCGGCTGGCGCCAGAATGTGGGCAAAGCACTCGACACAGTGCCCCCGTATAAAAGCGGCTCAGCCTCTGCGGTTCGCCTCTTCTGAACGACAGCGTCTCCTCCGACCTCAGGTCCCCTCACCTGTCCGCTTATTTTGTTATCTCGATTCTTTTAGTATTTTCTGTGTCTCTGTGTGCACGCGCGTGCTATTTATTTTCCTGTCGCGAAAGAGGCCTCTTCAAATTCATCCGAGGCCTGCTTCACTTTCACTCTCCGCTTGGGATTTACGAATCGTCGCTACGAGTTTGTCATCACAAGGATCTAATTCCACAAAAACAATGGTAAGTGCACGACCAATGATGTTTGTTATTGCCAACAATTTTCAATATGCTTGTTTAGCCCTAGAATTGATTTTTTGAATGAATGTAAATACGTGAAATTGGATCGATGAATGATGTACTTCTTTTGACGCAATTTCGTGGTGAACTCCAGATTGAAATTGGTATTTGTCAATTTGCAATTGTGATCATGAGTCATGACAACTACTCTGCGCTTGTCATGATTACATTTGCAATAGAAAAATTGGCAATTCTGATTTTTCAATTGTGCTGTTCATCACGGTTAAACTTCAATTTCGAATGAATTTCGTCTGGAGTTGGTCACTTGACCACTTCGTATGTTTGGCTGTTATGGACTCTTCTTTCGATTTTTTGAGGGTGTACTATCGAGGGCCTTCTAAATTCGAATTATTGTTTGTTTCGGTATAAGTACTGTACTGTCGGTATAAGGCTGAACAATTTTTTTATTATGTTAATGCTGGTCACGTCTTTATGTGGTCGTAGGATGTTTTTAAACATGCTGAACGAGTTTCCAATTTATTCAAGTTGCGAGAAAAGTCATTCCCCAGGCGCCAACAATTTGCAATCAGCATATTTATTGGGCATAAAACATAATAATTTTTCTAAAAATACAAACCGTCGCCAGGGCAAAATAAGAAGTATTTTATGAAACTTGAGTTATCAAAAGATTAAGTTGTCAAATATAATTCAATCGAATTTAAATTGAATTAAATTTGACATCTTGTCAAGCCAGAATCCACGAATAAATGATATTATTATCGACACGCCAAAATCAATTTAATGACACTGTATAGTTACCAATTTGTGTATTCCTTTCATAGTTATAGTATTCTACAAGCTTGTAATTCTAATTAAATTTCCAATTATTTTAAAGGCAAAGGATAACAACATTGCTAGCATCACTTTTTCAAATGACAAGAAAACTGAAAAAAATGGTGAAGTTGTAATTAGGCGTCAATTGCAGTCAGTTTTTCGTTACCAAGCTTGTGCAGTGTAGCCGTTTATTCATGATGCAGTGACATGTCATGTTGATTGATGATGACGTCATATCTTTGATTCATTCAGTGTGCAAGATATTGCACTAGATTAAATCATGAGCATTTCATGAGTTTTTCTTTTTAACAAATTTGGCTAGTCCAAAAGTCTCCAGTCAAGAGTTCGTTACTCCTTTCATTTTTATTAATGCATTGACACGCAGGCTATAAAATTAGAGATGATGTGATGTCTACGACACTCCGTTAAGTTTACCAAGCTCCACAACAAACATACTCTTCATTTTTCTGTCGGCTTTTCACCTTTATTCGAAATGGTTCTGGAATCTTTTGTTAAGAGGTAGTGAAAATTTCCGTTTACATGCTGAAAGCCACACATATTGTACTAGAGGTATAGAGTATTTCCGTCAACACACATATGGCATATAGGAAGGTAAATCGATTGTTGTAGAAATTTTAAAAAATCCAAGCGAAGATTGCATAATGTTTCCAACCACATTGTAAATACACGAGAAAGTGTGCCACATGTGCCTATAATAATATATCTCTGAGATCCAAATTTTAATATGAAAATAAGAAATTAAGCCGCTCTCTTTGAGTGATGGACGATGCATTGTAATTTTGCATTTAACAATACGTTTAAATTTTTCATTGGTTAATGTCCCTCATCATCCTTCCTCATGAGATCCGAGTCCAAAGGGAACACTTTTCGTGATTTAGGAAAGCGTCTAAGTGGTGGTGGTCATGGTGGTCATCACAAAAAAAATCTGTTCGTGTTAGCTTTAATTCAAGTAACTACCGTTATGCTCTGCTGCTATTATGAAAGGGTATTTACTTGTCTGCAGGGGCGCTTATTTAAATCACCTGCTGATGACTTGGTCTATGCATTGAATTGAATAAACGAATTATCACCGCCAGTTATGTGGAACAATCTAAAAAACGAATTATTTAACATTCAAATTATTAAAAAAAAGAGACGGAAGTGATTATTCGTGATTGACCTCAAATCTATTTCAATTGGCAGATGGTGACTTGACAAACGAAAACAATGAAGTATTTTGCATATTTAAACGTACAACATTCGTACGCGCAACAAAAAAAGCAGTGAACAATATTTAATGCACAGGCTACGAAGAATTTAGTTTTTTTGTCGGTTATTGAGAGTGTAGGTCACCATGTGTTTTTTTTTTAATGCAAATTCATAATCCTTATGTGAACCGTAAAAAATCTGCCTATAAAAGGTGTTTGATGCGAAACTTTCCAAACTTTTGCGTGACAACAAAATGGTGGGAGAAAGGAGAGCTCCAAATTTCTCACGAAGATTCGACTGTCAATTACACGACAGATTTCTGATTGATCTGTGGAAAATAGCACGAGGTGACCGCTTGGCAAGCATAGAAACAGAGTAGGTCTATCAAAAACTAGTTTTTTTATGTCCAGGCATAGACTACGAATCACACAATCAAAATAAACACAGATTATAAATCCTCTGCACACATTCTAAGAGCGAGGTTTCATTTCCGTGTATATGGACATTAGTTATTCTTAAAGCATTGGCACAAGAAATCTTTATAGGAGGACCACAAAGTCAAACGATAAAATCTTGCCCTTCACTTCAAATCACAACAATTTGGAATTCCTTTGTTTGAATTTCGGCCTTTAAAGATTTGTGTAATTTTCACAAATTTTCCGCTTAAAAATTACACTTACATCTTATTGACGAAAGCTCTTTTACGAAAATGATTTAGAAAAACATTTATTAAAATAAAATTCGTATGATCGAAAACATAACTACACAGTATATCTATGAGGGATTTCGTTGGGACGTCTGGATGATATATATATATTAAATGGTGAATTCGGGACAGGCCGAATGAAGAAGACGAACCGAGTGGCGAACTCGCTTTTTATAATAATATTTTACTATTATTTTAATTAGAACTGGTAATTGCGAAAAATATAGTTTCGTGCAGACCGGGGTTCGCCACTCGGTTCGTCTTCTTCATTCGATCTGTCCCGAATTCACCATTTAATAAACAGTATATCTATTCTTTCAAAATACGAGTGCATACATGTATATCCTGGGTGGGTCATCCGCTCATCAATTAGCGCCTCTGCAGGTTACCCACCTTCCAGTGTAGGTCCTCACCTACGCGTGAGAAAACAGTTCATTTCGCACGTCCACTGAGGTGCGAGCCGTTTTATTTTCCCTTAAAGTGGTTGGACACGAAGCTAGGCAAAAAAAACGCAATTGAGAATTGAGCAAGTGGCACATGTGCTCCAAACCGCGATGTCCATGCACACGTGCCCGGTCAAAAGCAATTAAACCCCTGTCCAGCTTGCTCAGATCGTTCATGAATAGGCTCTCACGAAATGGCTTGACATTATAAATACGTCCTCCTCCTAAGACCCCGCACATCAAATCACTTTCAGAACCACCTATCATTCTTAAGAAAAAATTACCTGAAGAATATTTTTATTTACTTAATTTCTAAGCAATTTAATTAAGTTTAGCTTATCTTCTGCATTTTCAACATCGTTATCACGATGCTAGTTGGTTTCATTGTTCCATCGATTTTTGTTTTGCGCTACTGCATCTTGCATCAATGAGACTATTTGTGAAAGAGCTAAGCATGTCATTCCCATTGAAACACATGTGATGAAAGGTGGCACAGAACAGCTCAGTCAGGCATAGTAGTGAACAAGAGTCAGTCGTATTTAGAAATATTTCACTCAGGATACCATAATTTCAGATTGTTGGTGCCATGTTGTCGTCTTGTGACAAATAAAATATATATTTCTAATTCAGATCTCGTGCGAATCGCGATAGAAACTCCTCAAAACTCTGAAACACTCAATGATGGTCATTTTAATTTATTATACCTGGCTGGCGTTCTGAAGTCGGATCACGTCGCATTGGAATCCTTTGTGACCCTCTATAGTAAAAAAAAAACAAAATGTTGGACGCTCCCCTTCCCCGAGGACTTTCAATTGTTAGAAAATTAAGTGGAATAAAAAAGAATTGAGATAAGCTGAACTGGAGGCGGATACTGCAGACAAAACGTAATCAAATAGTTTATTTACTATAAGAGAACCAAGAAAATATATTTGTAAAAATAGGAACCGCTTTCTGAAATATTGAAAAAATTGACATCACCTGACAAGAAAAACATTTGTGCGTTGAAGCATATACAGTTTATCTTCTTTGCATTTTTCTGTTTACCTATATGGATTTTTCACCAAGACGTTCGAAACAGTCAAACGGTTCCAAGGTGGTGCAAACTTGGGAAACCTGGTAATGATGTCATATAATAACGTTTCGAAGTTGGTTTCCCATAATTTGAAATCTTTACTTTCTTTTGTCTCACAACTACTCTGTATTTGATCGTACTGTATACAGTGATATGCATTGTACTTGATACAATTGTAACGTTTCTTTCGAATTGAACGTCCAAATGCAAAAGAAACCTGTAAATGTCTGGATCGCGACATGCCCGAGCGCACATAAATATCTTAACGTAGATTGGGTGTACTTTTGAAAAATCGAGCACAACAACCACGCCAGTATCATTTGCAGACTGGGACAATTCGACATGCAAAACATGTCTTTTTAAGTTCCTAGTTGGATAACCAGCAGATATTTTCAAAAACGCAGCAAGATCACTTAGCCAACGAACGAATTGTTCATTCATGTCAAGAAATTAAGTAACCAGGAAATGCAATCGAATGTAGGTAGTACAAGAGGATTTTTCTAGATGTCTCGTGTAGCATAGTGCGCGTGTGCGCTTACTGCGCCCGTGATAGAGGGTTCAGTTCCCGACCCGAGACCTCCGGAATTTTTCAGGTTTCCAAATGTTTCTGAATATAGCCCACACCGAGAATGGTTGCTAAATCACTTTCAATAATTTCAATTAGGATAATAAGATTGGCAGTGGCAAGAAGAATGCGATGAAATTTTAAAAAAATTGCTCGGTTAATTGTCTATCTTAGTTTCTGGATAAAAACTGAATAAAACAAAACAATACAATGTGATATCGGGTGTCATACAAATCGCACACAGCTAAATTTTCAAATTTTATGGATTTCACTCGTGTTATCTTTACGTACTAATATATATAGTGTGTGTGTGTGTGTGTGTAAAGAGAGAGAGAGAGAGAGAATGCCTGCGCTCCAGGTTAGCTGGCTATGTGTTCCATTGTTCTTCTCAGATTTCTGAATACTCATTTATTATGTAACTGAAATAATAATTTCATATGTATCTGATTATTTACAGAAGACACTGGTTTTGGTGCTGTTGCTATTTGGATCACGGTTCAAGTCATCATGGAGTCTGCCAACAGCACAGCAGAACTATGGACGATCAGCAGATACAAGTCAAGATGAGGCCCCAATCTTCAGCCAGTTCTCTGACAATTTTAATCAACAACCAGCTCCTCAGCCAATTAGCCAAACACAGGCACCTCAAATCAGCCGCCCAATATATCAACAACCATCACAGCAGGTGCCTATGGATGATCAGGAGGCCCCCACACAGCCAACGTATGACCTTCCCACACCTACTCGCAAAATGAAGACAAAACAAACCACAGACCAGCCACAATATAATCAACCACGAGTTCCACAGCAAACATATCAACAACCTCAGACACCATCTCAAGAATCCAATGAAATATATAGTCCAGCACAGCAAATAAATGTGCAACCCCAAGTAACAGTCCAGCAAACATATCAGCAGCCACAAACTGCTAAACCTGCTAGACAAAAATGTTCTCGCTGTTCAGCTCCTGTTCGATTAAACCAGCCATCTTATCAGGCAGCACCGAACACAACACCAGCACCATCATATCAACCAGGCCCGGCCACAGCACAATTGCCCTCATATCAACAAGCTCCAGCTCCAGCCCCATTGCCATCATATCAACCAGCCCCAGCCCCAGCCCCAGCACAATTACCATCATATCAACCAGCTCCAGCCCCAGTGCCAACACCATCGTATCAACCAGCCCCAGTCCCAGCCCCGGCCCCATTGCCATCATACCAACCAGCTCCAGTCCCAGCCCCAGCCCCGTCCCCATTGCCATCATACCAACCAGCTCCAGTCCCAGCCCCAGCCCCGTCCCCATTGCCATCATACCAACCAGCTCCA
>JAQGBY010003767.1:0-18303 GCA_034698785.1 Mycogona germanica | reverse complement strand
ATCGTACAGGCACGGCTCCCACGGCTTTACTTCCATTCCAAAGGAAGGCGTGCGTAGGAATTTCTCTCGCCCGAAAAATTCCAGACAATAACAACAATAATAATAACAAGTGAATAGAAATAGATCTACACATTAGCTTCTAGCTTCAATAACCAATCAATATGCAGCGCAATTCGAAATATATTTCAGAGGCACTGATGTGTGGTGCACTCGTAGGGTTTGCACTTCTAGGGTGTGAACCACGAACACGAACCACTGGCGAATCATGGAGAAGATTCCACTCGGCAATTGGGTTGTGCAAATATCGGCAAGTAGCCGTTGGTTGCATCATTTTAGTCGTCTCTTCGGCGTCTACAACCGATGAATGGCAGCAGTCAAAACATAACAATGCAATAAAATTCGAGTTGCGAAAAATACGAAGTTTCGCAGTGCACACAGCATGTGCAAGCCATGTATGCTAGTACGAGACGTGTCTGAATTCGCTACCGCAGCCTGTCAAAATGCGAGATGCTGACTGACTTTAATAGATAGATGATCGAATGGAGCCAGAAACTGCATTTCGTCTATATCACACAATGAGGATTGTGTGTTAACACCAAGGAAGAGTATATGCGTTTTATGAAACTCACTGACTCGAAACCTGGACAAAAGTCAACACAAGATGGCACAACATAGCTGTTTGATGAGTTTTTTTTAGAAAAATGCTGTTCAAAAGAATATTTTGCTGTTTTCATTTTTCAGATCTTGTCTGACACGAGAAACCTCATTTAGGCAGAATATGGGCAAATGTTCAGACGAGAAATTATTAATAATCTGGACAGAGAACCGCAAAAAACCGGTTCCATACAGCAAAAATACTGCGACTTCATCCTTCGGAGACCCACAGATAAAGGAGGCACTTCTTGTTTTCCAAATACACATATTTATATGACATATATACATACGAAGCGCCAAGAGGCGACAAGCTATTGAACTATATATAGTAGCGAAAGTTCTACATAATAACTTTCAATATTTTCCAAGCCCCAAAACGAATATCTAAGCTTTCGGGAGATTTTTTGTGTTTTATTGAAACACATTAGGAAACAGTTTTTCTCTCTCGTTCCAATCAACTGTAGTCAACCGCACTACAGGCATTACGTCCCCCTCAAGGTGCTTAGGCACTGGGCGAGGGGGAACGACCAGTACCTCGGGATTGAAATTTTCGAGAGCCCGCGCCGGGAATCGAACTCGGGACCACCGAAACCACAGTCAGTCGCTAAACCAACTGGTCTACGACGAGTCGTGCAGTATTTAAAACAACACAATTTCGTTTTTTTGTTTAGTTTGTGTTGCTGCTACCGCTGGTAATATTCGCTTAACAAACTTTGTTGAGTCGAGAGTGACTCAGCTCCAAGTGCATTGAAGGCACACTTTAATTAACTACACAAGGAATTCGCATACCAATTACACTTTTTATTCATGTATTAATATCTTTCGGGTATGTACATAATCTATTGTTGAACATGTGGTTGTTCAAGTAATATCGACAGTGTCAAGAGCTCTTCAACGTTATAAAGAATTTCTATTGTTCGCGATAAATTAACATACAGCGTTTATCAAATTCCGAGCTAATATATGATTAAAAATATATATTATCTGTCGAAAGAAATAAAGAGAGACTGTAATTAAATATTGCACATCAAATAGGTCAATGTTGTCGACGTTTGGCATAAAAGCTTTTATAAAATTTATCAAAATGTTCCTGTATATCTAGTGCAATCATGTTTACATAATTTAAATGAAATTCTTAAATGTTATGTATTACAAATACAAATTACTATTTTTACAAATGTATTAACTTCATGCATAAAGTGGTCAGGTTTTAGAAGAAAGGGAACTATTTTATTTCATTTATTTTGGAAGTTCACCGATTCAACCAAAAATTATTTAATAGAGTTGCTATGCATAGTTAAACACATGGTTAGGCGCTACGAGAAACTACATACAGCACTAGCCGAGATTTTGGTTGAAAAGCCACAATTCTCGTTTAGTCTCTACAGCCTATTCACAGATTCGGTTCTATGATGTGATTATTCAATCGTGTTTTCGTTAAATCGTGTTAGGGTGCATTTAAACGCGGCCGGTTAACCCAATTAGGAAACACTTTTGGGCGCGGAATAATAAAATTAGTAACTTTCTGGATATTAATTTAATCGAGAGACCAGAAGTTGCCCGGGGCAGATAGAAACTGAAGCGGCGCATTACACGTCTGCTGTACAATAAGCAGCTTGCGTTGCATTTGGCAATGCAATTCCAACAGGACAACGCTGACGAAACAGACTAAAAATCTTGGCACGACAGAACCACTCCAATACATTATAAGATAAATTCAGTGGCTATTAACGTATCAATTATTTGCGACCTTCAGAAAGGAGATTCCTGTAGACCAATCCTGGTTTTGCAAATAAAAATACATTTCATAATGTCACTAAGACATGACATCACTTAGAAATATTTCCGAACTTCTTGGCACTGCGAAGTCGCTCTCCAATCACATCAACAGAGATATCTCCGTATTGGTCGGGGTCCAAGAAATTCTATTCACAACACATTGCAAATGGAAACGAAAAATCTTAGTTCATCTACTGTATAATTTGCCGTAATTGTATAAGTTGCTAAGTAATGCTTGTATTCAGTAACCGATATGAGCGGACGTTTAATCCCGTGAGAATTTTTGAGAAGCACCAAGAAAACCGTACCAGGTCCAAGAAGAGCATATAATCAAAAATGAAAATTATGCAACATTTAAAGGCAGTCGGCCAAATACCGTCTTTATTGGTCCAGCAGGTGCAGGCTGCCTTTATCGCGAACGGCAGATCGACCGCGCCACACATACTCTCACTTGTGCGGATGATGTGTTAACCCCCTTCAATCATGTCATCTGATCAACTTTTACTTAGTCCAGGATCCGACGCCAGAATCTTTACTACAATGTGACTTATGAACATGAAGGACATTTAATTGATCTTTCAATTAATGTCATCCTCACTGGGATTTGAACTCAGAACATGAGATTCAGTGCCGGGTAACGAGCGACCGATTTATTATGATAATACTCTGTAATAGGTATTTTTATATATTATTATTTAGTTTATATTTATATTATATACGTTTGTCCCAAATGTGCCTAAATCTCGGGTTTCCACAGACCATTCTCGTGGCCTATCGTCCGCATGACGGATCCTCTGGTGGACAGAAAATCACGGTATGCGTATTCTTCGGGCGACGATTTAATAATGGGTGATAACATATTCAATCAAATAAGCTGCCGGTGCCCCCTATGTAATTATGTTCAATTGAACATTTGACATTGAGTTAAGTGGTTGGAGCAGATGCAGTAGGATAATAAATAATTATACATCTCGTATAAGGCAATGCAACTGGTCCCGACCCACGAAAACAATAGACAGGGTTTGTTTTCCTATAAGTGCAAGTACAAGTTAATAGATTCAGTAAGTGAAAGAAGGTTTTAAGTAAGAGACAAAGTAATACGACGTCGGTGGCCACATCAGTGGACAGAAAGAAATTCAAATACTAAATGTTTGAGCAAAACAAAAATGGAAAAAGTTGCGAAACTATTCTAACCACTAGGTTTGTCCACCCCTGATTGTACAAATGTAACTGAGCCTCCAGGTGTGCGCTAAGAAAAAAGCAGCTTAAAAAAATTCAAAACATTTTACGGACAAAAAACAACGAAATATCTAGTATTTTTGGACACGTCTGAAAATTTATTCGACACCAATTAAGATGTTCAGAAATGCAGAAACCCCGGGGGTCTACAATCCAGCAAATGTACTAGCGCTTTTTGCTTCAGAATTCGAGCGAAACCAACGAGGTATAAAGTATAGAGTACAGGAGTCCCACGCGATAACACTGAGGTTCAAAAGTTTGGCGTTCTTATAACGACATTTCACAACTTGATACGCCCACGGTAAGAGAATGTGGCGGTTTCGCATCAAAAATACCTAGTGGCGTCTCAGGTGACGAACCTGATGAATGACGTTCAATTCTTTGAACACAATTACGGGTGGATCGTGGACAGCATAAAATTCACGGATCATGCATTTCTATACATTTACCAGTTCCTCTCCTGTTCGAAGTTATTCGCTACTATTTTATGAGTGGTTAAATTTAGAAACTAAGTGCAATATCACTGAAGCGGTCGCCCAAAATGAGCGTGTAGAGAGAACTAAATAGTCTTAACCGCGTTTTTTTCCCCCATGTGCTACACAACACACCACCACTGGCTTCCACGTATATACAAAAACGTTTAAATGCGTGGTGCATATGGACCGCCTCACAGGCATGTGCATGTAAGATTGTGCGTGTATGTGCAGTAAAACTAATTATCCGGTGACAGTTATTTAATTTTGGCTCGCTGCTCGGTTTTCTGCGCCCTATCCATTCTTGACCTCACAACCATTACGTGTAAATTGTATAAAATACTTGTTGGCTTCCTCGGAAAAATTTAATCGCCGGTTCACGGTTCGTTACCAAGATTCGCCACGTCGTCTGAACCCACTGTTTTTTTGGGATGACGAAATAATCTTACGGTGACTAGCATTTCGGACGGCAGGTTGCAATTGTCTTCGCTAGTGGCGCGCAGTCCTTTAAATTCCATTTCACCGTACAGTGTGTTGGGCGATAGTCCAATAAACAATCGAGAAGCTATCATTGATCATTCCCCGATCGATTACTTGTGCAACGAGCCAAATGATTATTTGGGACGTCATCACAAGGAACCAATACCTGATACGGACAGAGGCAATCGTGTGTTGAAATCTCTACACCACACGAACAGAATCAATCGATTTTGTAAATTGGTTGCCGATCGAACGATTGGAGCGATTACGGAAACAATTTTATTGCACATGAGAGAGTTTGCGAAATTGTCACAACGACCTTGGGGCGCCCTCCCTCATTGGGGTTTGCATCACACGCGGTTAGTTTACACTGTTCGTCACCAGGTGGATCGACTACCCCAATAATCGCATTGGTTTTGTCGTTGTGCATTGTAGCAGCTAAACGACATCTTCGCAGTCGGTAACGGGAAAAATGGTCAAAAAAGATACTGTATCTGAACCACGAGCGGATAAACAACGGCCGCATTTCATGCTATCCACCGCGCGGGAAGCCCATTGTGACCGTAAAGACCATGGCCCCGGTACACGTGTGGGTATTAATTGGCGGCGAGAAAAATTGGGCGCGCCGACCGCCGCCGCCGCCGCTCGCGTTATTTCTCTCGCGCCGGGACGCACACAATCTCACACAAATATTGCGCACGCTAGTCCAGAGGGGGAGCGGTGTAGTGGCGAAATTATTAACGAAGAAGCTGTCAGGTTTCCCCCCCCCCACCCCCATTGACGTAATTACCGGCGAAACTCTGCACAGGGTGTGGGGATTAGCGAGTATATTCTGCGTGTTCCTTATCGTCGTTGGATACATACAACCTACCCCAACCCCAACTTACACATACCAAACCCACCACCAAATTGCATCGGATGCATGCAGCTATGGAGAGAGAGATGGAGCAAAAAAATATATCAACTAATGGACTGTAATAAAGAACAGGGCGAAGCGCCAAGTCAAAACTAATCGCAAACTGGGCGCCATTTGCCTTTCACTCGTGGCCACAAGAGAGAAAAAATGACCCCCCCCTCCTCCAAGTATTGTATGTTAGTCTGTTCCATCAAGTGTGCAATACGTGATCTGCAATATTAAGTTTTTCAATGTTTACATCCGAAGACCAAGGTCGAATTTGAAATCCTTATTTTGAGTCCACGATATTAGTAAACAAAATTTTCATTCCCAGGTAGGGATCTTTAACGTGTACCTGACATCGTACAGGCACGGGTCCCACGGCTTTACTTCCATTCCGAAGGAAGGCGCGACTCTACACTATACCTCTCGCAAATTACCAGCCTCTATACGTACGCCATGAAGACACTTTGCATTTATTTTGGTTCAATGCCTCCCGAAATGCAGGCGGGAAAGGTCAACGTAAGCACACATGGGCATGCCCCCTAAGTCAGCTGACGCTGGTTGACACTCCCTTTTGCTGTCGCATATTCATGAGGGGTCCAACTCCCGGTCTGCACGAAACTCTATATTTTTCGCAATTACCAGTTCTGATTAAAATAATAGTAAAATATTATTATAAAAGCGAGCTCGCCAGTCGGTTCATCTCCTTCATTCGGCCTGTCCCGAATTCACCATTTAATATATATATCATCCAGACGTCCTAACTAAAACCCCTCAGGAAACTGAGTTGTTCCGAAGTCTATGCATTTCCAAATATTAAGAACATAAAGCCGACTGGGGTACGTTTCCTTTGTTTTCTGTTGCAAATGTTTTTGTACATATACACCCCTTCGGGCGAGACGGTGTCACGTCAAAAATGGGTATTTCGCTCTTCAGAATAAATCGAATCCAAATAATTGGACACAGTGTAGGGGACGCGCCACCAAAACATTTACGGTTACGCGGAGAGGTAACGTTGGCTAGCGACAGTAATAATAAGTCCCCTCTATTAAACCCCCGACTATCATTGCAAATAATGCAATAATTGTTGCAGATACCACAGCGTGCAAAACTGCGCATCGCCAAATGCGACGCGTCAGACAGGCAAAGAAGATTTAATTAACAATAAAAATTCTAGTTGCGTCGACGCCATTATTCACACTGCAAGGTCAGTAATGAAAAAAAACTGGTCGTGTTTGCGTCTCGGGAAGAGAGAGCAACACTAGAGCTAGGAAGTTCTGATCTACAGTATATAGGTGCGCATTATTAAGCGGGGATGGATACTTGAGAAATTTGAGATATTTTGATTGTGATCGAGTCACAAGTGAGGATTGGAACAACCGTGGCACCGTGTGATCACGGTTTGAGCATGATATCACGGTTTGGTCTTCTTTACTGACTTTCATTTTGGAACGCCCAAATTTAATAGACGTCGTAATGCAGCGTCTCGTCCGACCGGGGGAATTTGTAAACAAAGTATTGGGTTGCACGTGTGTGTGCTCGTTTTTTCAGAGATTCAGTCAATATTTCGATTAAATCATTCCTTCTGTCCTTAACTTTTATGGAAATGTAAATTTAATTATTTATTAATGTTTCTTGATTTGGAGAGGAACAAGTGAATCGAATTTTATAGCCTATTGATTTTTCAACTGTTTACAATAAGACGAATTGCAACAAAGGAATCCCGCAAATACTGATCTGACTACGGATTGCTGAGGACACGTAATATATTTTTTTTTAAAACACGCAATTAACAATTTCACATTTTGGATGTTCAACTTTTTTTAAGATTGACGTTCCATCGGATCTGTCACTAGCTTTTCTAGCTTTTCCAAGCAAGGGGGCACGCCACCATAGGTGTAATGTTCCTCATGGCAATCACCACTGCGTTACCGCCTTGAAATCAGACACCATCCATCCACCCATTCGTCCCCGACAAATCAGAATGTTCCCTGACCATATGATCCGAGTGACACCTCTAGTGTTGCAGTGGTTTACGATTACCTATGCAAAATATTTACTCAGCGCCATTTATGACGGTTAATTTCGCGGCCAAACAATGGTGACATTCGATGATCGACGTAGTTTTTCACCACGCCGCCCCCACCTTCTGCCCCTCCCACCCGCCGCCGTAGACCAATAAGAATGTCAATTGGGCGTGCAAAAACAAACACGATACATAGAAAATAACCTCTGGTGCGAGTTTGGTCACGCAATGGCATCCCATTGCCAAGACCCCTTGCAGAGTCCCAGCCGTCGGTCAGTAGACAGGCCTGTCCTCGGATAAAAAGTTAGGTATACATTTTTAACGGCGATTATTTTTCATCCGCCATAATGCGTAAGGTGGGGAACACCAACCGAAAGACGTACAGTGACGAACTGTATTTGCAATAATACTAATAAACTTACTATTTATTTTAATAGAGTTGACATTGAATTTCTTGGTTGACGAATTCTCCGACTCTTGTGACGTGTGTGACATTGTTATAACCACTGGGCTACACGAACTCCACAATGTGATCTCATGATGATGCACATCATATACAAAATCATGAATTACATTTTTCCAACATAATCATTGACATGTCAAATCGGACAATTTATTTTATTTTTATTTCCTTCACTGTAGTCAACTGCACTACAGGCGCTTCTGTTGGATTGAAACAATGCTGAGGATGCAAAGGAATGGAAACAATGCTGCCCAACCTGCAGGCAATCACACATGACGTATACTCCGTACAATGCAAAAAAATCAGATCTCTTCACGCAGCCAAAATGAGTATGTGCTTGACTTTAAATGTGTTAATTTCAAAACCACAACAAACATTTTCTAGCACAGATTCAGTGAAGTGCGTGTATAAACGACAGATAGTGGGTATGGGGGTTCAACGGTCAAACGCATATTATTAGTAAGGTAGGTAACGAAATAATAAAAAATAAAAAACATACAATTGGCTTGTAACCTCATCGTCTGCAGTAATGCTTAAGAGTAATTAATAGAAGGTTGTCAAGGTAAGGATGACAGCTTTCCGATGACGCACGCACAAGAATGATAAACCCGTGCAACCTCACACTTAATAAGACGTAGTTGTGATATGTTTTTTCTTAATATCACGTCAGACTTTTTCTGAGACAGTACAACTGTCACGTATTCCACGTCCCATTTGTAAACAAGTGGTCCGGGATCAACTTTTTTCCCCGCAGAGAATATCTGTCACACTTGGTCAATAATCGATACGCATATCAGCCTAACAAAAACCATAATCCTAATTGATAATGTGTATTGGCGGGATGGGGGGAGTGAAGGGGTTGGCTCAAGGCGACTGGGGAGTTGCTGATTTGATGGATAACAATAAGATAGAAAGAAGAACATTAGACCTAGTTATGAGGATGTTGAATTGGATTTGGCTAAACATGCAAGTTGCCGATGTCTTATATTGCATATGTATGTTGATGAACGTACTGCTTGATACCATTGTAATGTCCAGTAAAGTTGCTTGAACGGTTATATAAAACGGAAGTCAAACAATTTACATGCATTGATGGAGTGGTTCGCGGATGAATGATTCGATATTTGAATGTTATCGGTGCCTAAGGTTGGGCCTGCTGGTGGACGTGGGGCTGGACTGCCTTGTGAGCGACCCGGGCAAGGTACAAATTGGAATAAGATCGGGACGCAAAGTCAACAACGAAACGACTCTATTGTGAAGAGAACACCGGAGAAACTGTAGACGCAGTTACTGAAGGATGCACAGATATCTATATATATTGTACTAGTGCATTTCAAATTCGAAAACACGAGGGGGGGGAGTGGTATGCGAGAGAGGCCGGAACAAGGGAAGGGGGGGGGGGACGGTATACGTGTTACGTGCAAGAACAGCTAGCTATGAACGTCTCCAGTTCCGCACAATCGATGCTGTAACGCTGTGAGACCTTCAGATGGGTCATTTCGAGATTCTTCGAACTGGAATCATTTTTTTTTCTTCTTTTCTTTACGAAACTGAAAAGTATCACGCCACTCGGAAACCTTTTCCAATGAACATCGAAAGCCATCCTTCGAAATCGACATTTTTTTAGTAGAGTCTTGAGTTACGTGAGAAATTCGAGCGAAATTGGAGGAAACGATAAGCTTAGTCAGAACACTGCCACGGGAACGCTTCTGTCCAGATAACTCGTCTACTTTACATATACACTAGAACAAGGTACAGCTGATGTGGACGTTATTATACATGTAGAACAATCTGAGACTCGGGAATCGGGATCAAGAACGTTGGCTATTAAATTAATGGAAATCGTAATAAATATCATTTACATTTTAATGTATTACAAGGATGCATGATCCTTTTGTGCTTTAAAACTAATTTGCAGTAGTCCTCCTTCCCATTTTAACCTATGACACTCTCAATTCACTGTCCCGTCAACGCCAACGGATCTTTTTGGAGAAGATTTCGACAGCAACCGAAATATCTTGATACTGTCAATGCTTCACAAACGGTAAACCCTGAGCTTCCCCGCCCCGGCTACAATCGACGGCAGCTGGAACCAACAGCTTCGATGCAAACAGTCAATGGCTACGCGAGGCCGTGACTTTCGTGAGCTGAACAAAACAGAATAATAATATATTGGGTAATTTTCACATGTAGGTGAGAGTGCGCGCCAGAACTTTAGCCAACCACATGGCTGTCCACACACGACATTCTATAATTACCAAAATTAACTCCTGGCGGCGTTATCGAATCAACCCGCGCAGCGGAGCGTGGTGAGACTGCTGCCATGACAAAATCAGCCCCAGGGCCACAAATTTGCCAACGAAGGCGGCAATTGATACCCCAAACATAATAGTGGCGTGCATATCCGGTAGCGGGCAGCGCGAAAATGTGAAGTTGGGAATCGGTGGACGGCGACCAACGAGACCTGGACTTCGTTAGGACCACAATCACCGGCGGCAATTGGACTGGACCGAGGGAGTGGTTAGATAGAGAACTCAATTTGGAGGCGCAACAATTCACCACGAGTTTCAATTTCTGTCAAACCGAACATACGAGCACAAATCAGCCTAACACAATATGCCAACGTTATGTCTCCACACACCAGGTACCTGAAAGAACACAATACAGAGGTGGACTATCGCCATCTCCCAGCAAAGAGCAGTAATAAAGTGCCATGGTGAATCATGAATAAAACCGATAGGTAGTGGGAAAAATCAAACGGTTAAAGAACCGCTCGATCAAGTAAACCGACAAATCTATCTTGCGTAAAGAGAAATGAGTAAAAAGCATCCAGAGCACAGATGATGCTTCACAGTTTTGAAACAGGAACAAAAAGTCGATAAGGTCGCCTTGCGCCCAATGTGTACATGAATACATTAAAATAGCGTTTGGTGAACGACTAATCGACCGTATTTCCCAAATTGATTTTGGACCTACCCGTGTGACGTCAGTGCCATACTCATCTATCAAACGGCAGTGAACTCACTCCGTGAAAGAGTAACGTGAGTGGGCAATGGATTGGAAAAGTCACCAATCTAGTTCTCTGAACACGATCCCCGGAATACAGTATCGCAACTGGCGAGCGGCTAGTACGGATTGAATTTCAAATTACATTTCGTATCGAACAACGTGTCGTTCGAATGTCGTTTGCCAGACACTGCTGATTGCGATGGGGCAGTTCGCGTCGCTTGGTACTAATCACCTGTTGGCACTTTAAGCCTGTACAATTTTTGGCAAACGGATATATTCGGCATCATGCGCGAACGGGAGGCGCATGTGCATTCTGATGTACTGCATATTCAGTATTTCTATTCACATACAAATGACCAATATTACATCGGCAAGCGATCCTTGGGCAGATCTCGCAAAAGCGGCGGGACTCATCAGCATATCTGGCAGCAACGATGGTATTCATCGCTTTTGAATGTCTTTAGAAAGAAAAAAAAATCAACCGAGACCTATTTTGGCTTTCAGCCATATTGTATGAGTCTATAGTCTGTGACTGCGCGTCTGGAAACACAACAGAAAAAAAGTAGTTCTAAATTTTTCGGCTTCTGGAAAATCACAGAACCTAATTTATACAGCATAGGCAAAAAATTACCATACTTATTTCGATGGTACTCGAGGACAAAATCTTCCAGCTTATCATAATCTGTATTTAGTTTAAGATGGAACACTTCTTGCCATGTTCTAGAGATAAGAAAGGTTACAGTTTCACGTGTGGTGGCATTTTGAAATCTCGCTCATGAAATTGCTCTAGGAATCTAGTGGGCCGATATTAAAGAATGCCACAAGAAAACCACAAATGTTTGAAGTACCAAAATAGAAAATTAAACGAGCGTTTTCTACCCATGCACCTCCCAACAATTGCACCAAACGACACTTTACGTAAAACTGGTAAAACGATCGTACACTTAATTGGGACGAGCTGAATTCGTAGCAAGCTTGAATCATTAAAAGAGGGTCGATTATGAAATTAATTTAATGGCCAAGGAGATCCGCCAACCAAAAGGTAGCGTTGAGCGCGACCTGGTGAGTGTCTATTACGAATTCGTGCCGAGTCCTAATCGCTGTGGGTGGTGGACTGGAAACACAAAATGGCGCAGAACATTGGGGTCGGGACGGCACACAAACAAGCCAAAGGCAGCCTTAAACCATTACTGCAGAGAAACGGCAAGAAGAGGATATAAAATGAAATTAAATAAAACGGAACCAGGAGAGAGGGAATTAGCGTGTGAGCCATAAGTCTCAGTCCCCAGTAAACATTTTAGTTAGCCGAGCATATGTGCACTCGCGCCTATCTATATCAGTGTCCGGCATCAAGAAATAAAACCCCAATTTCGTCCTCACCACTAACTTTGAAAAACCTACGTGTTTACAGCATTTCCGATCGCGACTTGCTGAATAATTATTTCTCGATGAATAGTCTCGGGGTTCGATTCCCGGAGCGGGCTCTCGTTTATTCGATCTCGGGGTATTACTGAAAATGTATCCCGACGAATTGTGCTGGCACAGCACTCTTCGCTACATTTGAAAAACGGAAGTGAAACCGGGTGGGGGGGGGGGGAGTTGATATTAAAAACTTCTCTAAAGAATTTTCAGAAGTTCTAAATCTTTTTCCCCCTTCGAAGGTTGGCCAAATGCTAGTAACATTTTCATGTTGAGTAAAATAATTGATGTCCTTTGAGAGCCCGCCTTTTTAACGTGTAAGCCTATAGGCCCACAATCGTGGGACACCTATGGATTGAGGGTTGATTGTCTAGCACAACCCGGAGCACAGTCATACCTGGTTCGACCATGGCCTTTCTGACCGAGAACGGCGTTCGGCGGCGCCAGACCAGACGCTGGAAGCCGCAGATGTGGACCATAAAAGGAATTAGAAAGGAATCGACGGTTAAATTCATGTGCCAAGCCGAGGCAGTGCCGCAGCTTACCGAGGGTCCGGGCCAAGAGTGGGGGGGGGGGGGGCAAAAAAATTCCCGGCGTAAAAGAGTGTTTTTTGACAGCGCTCCGTTCGTAATTAAGGATTAACTGCTATGGAAACAACGATGAATGACACCCTCACGAGTGAAATCAAATGTTTATTGGACACGTCTGTGCCGTCTCGGGCTCGCAACTTAATCAAACTTTCCTCCCCACGAAAACCCTTGCTCATGCCCCCAGCTCTATCTCACTTGCTCCAGCACGAACTCTGTACGTTTTTTGCGCTTCACATTTGTGTACTCCGAAGACCCCAACGTCCAGAGTTCCTAATTAGTCATTTTCAACAGTGCATTCCCCCAGTGTGTTTCAGAAACAAAATGTGTGATTTCAGAGAGCAAAAACGTGAATAGCTCTATCGTCTAAACGGTGCCTCGATGCATCTGAATCGTGACAAGTGTTGCTCACAAATGACATCAACACAACCCTTTCTTTGTATTCGATCAATGAAATTTGACATAAGTGCAATTAGTTTCTTTGAACGGGAGATATGCCATATGACGGCTAACCCGAGGAGTCTCAGGAGGACAAGTTTGGAATAAGGTGGAGGTCGCGGGGACCAAGGCCAGCGTGCTAACTAAGCCAAAGCCGCGCAAGAGACAAAGAACAATTCACATTCAAGATTTTCGCTCTCAACTTTCATTTCACTTTTCCGCCAGGTAACAAAAAAAAAGGTGGCTGGAAAAAGAGGAGACGACCGCGCTCCTAGCTGCAATTTTAACTTACACCAGATTGTCTCTTTTTTTTGCTACACAAGATGTTGGGTCTGTTATGAAAATCTCACCCATGAAAGGGACTTCAACTTCGAATTTTAAAGCGACAATTCAAAATCTGTATCACGCTCTGATGCAATTTGTACCCCATTAAAATCCCCTTGACGTTACGTTAAACTAACACTTTTCAAATAAGATAATCCTATAGATATTAAATCGAGAAAGGGCGAATTCGGGACAGTACCCAATGAAAAAGACGAACACGAGTGGCGGACTCGTATTTTTATAATAATATTTTACAATAATTTAAATCGAGTTCGTCTCTTTCATTCGGCGCTGTCCCGAATTCACCCTTTCTCGATACAGACGCTCTAACAACAAAATCTTTCTCATTAGAGATAGGATAGTTGCCCGATTTACGATTTAATGTTAAATGTTGCATTCAAATTTGGCTGAAACTTTTCAGTGTCAGTATTCAAATATGGCTAAATGTGATGAAGACTGAAGAGCGCGTCAGGCGAACAAAATATGTGCAACGCCATCTGGCCGCAGCCCCAGCAAACACAAAGTGAGAGCGAGCCGATATTCCGTTTGGCACGTAATGAGGGGTGTAGTAGCGAAAACTAGTTTCGTGGGCCAAACAGCAAACACAACCACAAATTCAAATTTGGGAGAGGCTCTTCTCAATTGAGAATTATGAACCAGATATATGTATATTGTTGTGTGTATATGCGTTGGGTCTACACAAGGTCCCGAGGTCTATCTGCGGTGCGCGCGCGCGTCTCGAGAGATTTTGTTTTATTGTTTAGATAAGAAGGAACGTCTCGGGGCCGATGTCGAGCATTAAAAATGGAAAATAATAGTTTATACTGTGCATTCAGCATTCTAATTTATATCATATTTCCACCTCCTTCTCCGACTCCCCTGAACTCTCACTTTAGGATTTCTGTCAGTTTTCGAATTTATTTCACCGCATAAATCTTTTGTCGTGCAGCATGAAATAGTGTGGGTCCTAAACAATCCGTCTGTTGTAGTGCATACAAAGATAGTATTAAAACAATCCCCCCCGGCCTCCATTGGAAAGGGGAGGGGGACTTGTAATTTGAGGGGACTGTCACATATTTAACAAAACTGATTTACAACTCGAAAGGATAACAAATCTTAGCGTTTCGTGAGAACGGACAATCTGTTACGGGTGTTCCTGCGTCCATTTTTTTTTAACCCATCACTATATAGTCACTGCACTAAAAGATTTTCTGTACCACTCATGGTGCTTAAGCACTATGCGAGGGGCACATTTTCACCAGTACCCCGGGATCGAAATTACCGAGAGCCCGCTACTTATTAAAGTCCAGCTAACTATCTCAATTACTCAGCTAAATGTATACAAAAATCGGTCTTGCGATCTAACCAGCTGGCAACATGCCACTACATTGTTTCACCTGAAAAAATTGAATCAACTTGCCACCTTGGTATGAAAAAGGACGCAAAACATTTTACTTTCACTCCTTTACCAACATTCCAATGACAATTGAGAGATCTCACAAGCGTATATACTCAAGAGGTCACCAGTGTGACAGGGCCTTAACGTTCGCCCTATTTGCCTCTGATAAATCACTGGACCTCAACTGTCGCATTTTTATACTAAAAAACTAAAGTGTTTTTCCTTTTTTTTAAAGGTTAAAGTAGCCGGTGCTGTCAGATATTGTGGTTTACTGAGTAACTTTCAATCTCTTCCCCTCCATTCCTTCACCATCCCGGTCGTCTCAATAAATATGAACTAGAAAAAACAACAGATAATAATAAATAAATAAAATCGCCCTATAGATTTTCGCAGCACCAAACAACTTTTTGCATAAATATGTCATCGCTTTTTGAGATACGACTTTGAATTTGCGAAAAGAACTTCGTGCACGTTTTAAATATGTAGCTACGGGGTTCATTTACTGTGGGTTGGTTCGTTGTCCTGGTGGACCAAGAGATTGCATAAAAGCATGTCGGGTCGTTGGCACAAAAATTCTATGGCGGATTCCAGGAAAAAATAAATATCGAGAAATCTTCATGCTCACCTTTCCCGTCCTTTCCCCCCCCTTCTTATTTTTCTTTAAAAAAAAATAAGACAGTTGCTAGAATTTTTAATGTTTCTTTAGCGAGGCCAGTTGACATTTCGTAGAATTCTTCCTATTAAACAAATCATATATTGTGATAACTAGGAAACTCGTGTAACTGAAATTTATAATAATGAATTATGATAAGAAATGGTTGGGTCGTTGAATTTATGTTATATTTACTGTATAGCGAGACATGATTTGTTGTGGTTTATGCTTAATGCGTTTTCAGACGAGAGCTAATACATTTTTTTGCAATTCAAAATATGTAGGGCCCCCACATGTCAATTATGACGAGGGGGTCCGAAATTTTTCGCATCACCTTGTCTACATTGTTATTATAATATGTAATTTTCCTATTTGGTGGTGTTGAATAAAAAAATAAAAAAAAAATTACAGGTCCTGTCCCCTATCGAACCGATATCTCATCATACTTTTGCGACCGATGGATCATAAAAATTGTAAAAGAATGTTCTCTAAAAAAAAAGCGCAAATATTATTTTTAACAAGCGGTGCACCCAAAGTTTATAAAAAAGTTATTTTTCCTTAATGTTTATTTGAGGTATCTCTCGTGGTGATTAGGCATCTTGTTTTCCTTTAACCAGTACCCCGGGTCGAGTCTTACCTTCTTACTTTTCACCAGTACATCGGGATCGAGTAATCGAGAGCCCGCGCCGGGAATCGAACCCAGGACCGCTGAGCCAATTCGGCACGGAAACTAGTTTGTTCGATAGAACTGCAGTGTGTCTGTGTATCTGTCACTTTATGTTGCCTACTTTTACTTTTGTTGTTGCACATTTCGTAGAGGCCATGACCATGACGAATGAATTCATGCCATTAGGCCGATTGCAGCGAGATATTCGTGCAGGGGAGCGCGAGTCCTGATCCGAATCAATTAGTGAGCGGGTCAATCAGCTCAACCAGTGTCACGACGTCATGTCTTCACCTGCCGCATGCAGAAGAAACTGATTTTTCGGATCAGGATTAAATCGAGTCGTTCGGTTCGTTTTTCAGTTCCAAAAATAGTAACATACAGTAGCACTCCACTTTCGATTTGACGGGATACATTTGTCCCACACTTGCGAACTGAACTGAGATGACAGAGCAGTGTTATTTGTTTGGAAAACATTATCGCGAATCAGTAAGATGGTGAACAAAACTATTCAACTCTTCAATATTACGCGAATCATGATTGAACGTGTAGTCTATACAGGGTGGACCTGAAATTAAGGACCCCTAACAGTATCCTCTTTCAAATTTCAAGACTCACATTTCATTTTCAAATTTTTCATTACTAACTAACGTTGCGTTTTGCCGGTGGCGCTTGTCGATTGCCGATTACTTATGCAATTTCGCAACTGTGTCAGCTCAACTCTACTGCAAAAATGCCGTTTACCTAAGATAAAAATGCGACCTAACAACAAATTATGAAGCCAAATGTCTTAACTAGTTTCCGAACAAAGGATCCGGAAAAGGACCGATGCTCCATCTGTAAACCGTGCTCGTTCAGAAGTTTCACGAAGGTAGACAGTCTTGGTTTGGTTTATATTTAGCTAAAGATTCTTCAAATTCGCCTAAAATTCATCTTTTTCTTTGGAAGCTCGTTAAGAAGTCATTTGGCATCATATTTGTTATTTTTTTAAGGCATTTTTATTTTAAGTTGAACGGCATTTTTGCAACAGAGTTGAGCAATCGCGCTACAAAGTGACGTATTGCAGCGGTAATCGGTAATCGACAAGAGCCACCGTCAAAGCGCAACTTTAATGATGAGAAATTTGAAAATTGAAATTTGAGTCTCGGAATTCGAAAGCGGATACAGTTGTCGTAATTATGCTCAAGTTTCATAATAATCGGATTATTTTTGGCCGACTTATTAAAAATAATAAAATAGGTCCATATTTTCATGTTCACTGTGTAGATGAATTCTGGTAACCGGCAAACCTTGTGGAGTTTTAACTGTCTGCTTAAAATACGCCAAAAGAAATGCCTCAAAGACGGATACAGAATTAGTCAGGTAATGCGTCTTAACTTGCAATGTACAGGAGTGTACTTAAGAGGTCCGGCGATTTCTTCTCGAAAGACGGCGCCAGCGTCGCCGGTGATAACGAATCCATTTCCATTCCATCAAACCACACGAGGAGGAGCATGAGAAAGAGAGACGATTCGCCACCGTGCACATCGATGAGTATAAGCCGCGATCAAATAGAAGTTTGTGGACGATCGGCCAATTCCAACTCACAGCTGGTCAAAGGGGATTTATCATTATTCGTACCTAGAACGTGAACAAATCAGGCAGGCCTCCATCACACCCCCCCCCACCCCCCCTCCCTTCGATAACTTCTATCCCTTTTCTTTGGGATCACGCAGGTCACCATCTCATCTCAATGCAGTCCTCACAGGCAACTTGGACAAGAAAGAAGACGAGGGAAAAAAAGGAGAAACCAATCAATA
>JAQGBY010003766.1:0-18305 GCA_034698785.1 Mycogona germanica | reverse complement strand
AGATAACAGTTCCAACCAAGCACACCATACCACATACTATTACCGGAATAATATTTTCAAAATAAAAATAAAATAACTATTTAAAAAAACATAAAATAATCAAATAGATATTTTAGAAATGATTCGTTTTAAATTTAACATAACAATTGTCGAACGATTGAAAAATCCAAATTTTTAAATATAAAAAATAACATGTTGAGGCACCACTGCATGACATTATAGCAAGTGGTTGACGGTTGCTGATGGTGGCCGCCATCTTGAAAACGCGAGACTGTAGATATCCTCTTGGGACTTTGGATTCGCCTCACCATAATCAAATATTTTCCATTAGTTGCGACAGTCTTTGCTAATTCGACCTCAAATTTTGTCCTTCACACATCACGTAGTATGGACCCCACTGTCGCAAATCTCACGGTTAATCGTGATCTACGATAATATCGTGACACTCTTTTATCCTCCCCCGTCAAGTTGACGTTTCGTTTTGACAACCTATATTTTTTCTTCTCGATTCCATCGTCAAATTTCGTTTTTATATACATTCGTGTTTGTATCTGTAACCGGTGTCTGACAAGGAGACCTCGACACCGGCTTACGTAAGTGACGCGCCCGTCTTGAGGCGTTTAATGTCAAAATCGATGTGCGTTTTCGCCATCTTTTTTCCTCTGTCTTGTCCGCACTCTATTTTTATATGGTATGTAGATCGTGCGAGTTCCCAGTGCCTTAACGCTAATGTATTCCGTGTCTCTGGTAATTTCGGCGGCGGCCCCTCCCCCTAAAAAAAATTTAACTTCTGACGTTCGTGGATGCGAGTGAGAGGGAGGTTGAGATGACTTCTTTTTTAGCGCCATAAATTGTTGTTTACATTTTTTATTGGCGCATAAAATACAACGTTATTATCGGCTGAGGGGGTGGAGGAGTTGTTGAGGTTCTGGCGCGAAAAGCTACAAGATTGATATAGTTCTTAACGATGCAGTGATTCTTCAACTCTGTGTGTTCTCTTTTTTGGTTGAGGTTTTTTCAGCTCGCGAGAAAATAATCCACGTAAGACCTGCTTTTGCGATGTTTACCGGTCTATAGGCCGAAGATAGGTTGTAAATTGCATTTACATAGTCCAAAATCGCATGTTCTGGGTTCGTATATTAATAATCCTATATTATAAAACTAAGAAATTGATTTTCATGTCCGGAGACTAACTCTCGAACGGCTCAATGAAATTGCATAAAATTTAACATACACTTAGTAAACCATCATAATTCGCTAGCGACAAAATATCAGATCTCGATTATCAATATTTCATATTAAAATAACCTCTTACCAAATTCTGGATAATCTCCCTTTCGCTTCAAACTTAAAAAATGGCGTCTCCACATCAAAATCATGACGTCGTCGATTTCACGAGACAACCAAGCAAACCAGATAACAGTTCCAACCAAGCACACCAGATAACAGTTCCAACCACATACTATTACCGGAATAATATTTTCAATATTAAAATAAAATAAAATAACAATATTAAAAAACATCAAATAATTATTTGTTTTCTTTTGTCGATCGACAGGACCAAAACTCATTTTATGATATTTTCTAATTTATTAAGAATGTTTATTAGAAAAACGATTTTTTCTGCAGCGGGAGATTTCCGATAATGTGACAATTTGGCAGCATTATCATCATGGGCTCATTGATTAAGGATTCGGTCTCATTGGAAAATTGAGCCTCATCTAGTGGATGACGATGCAATTAACTTTGAATTCGAATTTCAAGATGGCGGGTCAATATTTTTCCTGAACACTCATCCACAACTGTGCGATGCCTGCATCCTCTGACGACCGTACATTTTGACTTTTCTTGATGACGAGCGCAGTGAAAGCGTAATATGGTGTTCCAGACGAAATGACATCCTGCCCCTAATACCCAGCAGTGTCCCGAAACCTATAATTCAAGTGAACTGTTTATGGAATTTCTGAGTTGGCTTTTTCTTCCTCAAGAAGGAAGGAAAACCCTTCCCCAGTCTTTCTTCCTCTCGTCTTTCTTGGGATAATGAATATCAAGCAGCTGGTGCTAGCTATTTCAGCTGCTCTACTGTCACTGAGCAAGTGTTATTATTTTTTTGTGTGTGTGGGTGCGTTGGGCTCACTCCCCAGATTCATTGCCTTGTCCTTTTTTTTCTTTTGTTTTTTTCTTCTAGTCTTTGAAATGAATTGTTTCAGACGAGGCTTGTTCTTAAACTATGTGTATGTATTCAAGGTACTTCACAATTCACAGGCTGCTCCTCCTCTTTAATAGCTTTAATAGAAAATTGTTTCTACTTGGCTAGGTTTTTTTCGCTATGACGCAGACACGACAGCACTAAATATGGGTTTTTTTTCCTTCCCCCAACGTCTTCGCCTCAAAAACCACCAGGTTGTTTCCTTCCATATGTTGTATGTCCACAACCCTTTTTGAGCGTAGATAACCGCTAGACCAACATGGCATCCGTTAAATTTAATTTATAGCACACCTTATAACAAAAATGTATTTTCTTCCTATTTTACGAAATAATACGCTGAGGTTTTTTAAAAATTAAATGTTGTCAACTGCACTGTTGCAACTGCATTGTTGTTAAATTATTCTCCCTGATCCGTGCTCAAACCTTTCAACTCCATGGTTTAACGTGAGCAGTTTTTTGTATTTTCTATAAAGTCATCAGGAAGAATGAGAGTGTACGTCGCCAGAACTAAGATATATTTGTTTGGCCCTAGGCCTGTTCCATTGTGGCGAGGACAGGAGTTGCGCTTCGGCGACGTCTCTCCTGTTAATCAAAATGATATTAATTTGGGAGTCGCGGATCCACCGAAGCGTCGCCTCGCCCACACTTTCCCACACAATACTAGCTTTTGTCGGTTCTATGCTCAGGGGGAGGGTTTGCGAAGGCGCTTTATTTACGTCCACATCGATGCGTTAACCACGTATTTCTTTTCAATAAAACTAGCGCTGAAGACAAGGACAGGCGAACGAGAAATTCGATGATCACGAGTTCAATTCCCGGCCCAGATCTCTGAAATGTGTTGCGATAAATTCATTATAAATGCCTTTGTTGGGGGAATGGAAGTATGAAGCAGGCGATGACTTCATTGCCGCGGGCGTGAGTCACATGGTGAAAGAAAATGGGTCTCGAACCGACGCAGCAGAGTGAGGGAATCGGATCTGACAGGTGTTGCCGTCTGGCGACTGTAGAGATAGTTTGCTGCTGCTGCTGCCCCATGATGAGAGGCAATCACATAATGCACCAGTCAGATTCTGATTTAGTTTACACTTCACTATGAAGTAAAACTTTGTGATTTGTTGATTTTATAATTCGTTTTAGTGTGTGTGTGTGTTAATAAGATATGTTGTGATTGAACGAAATGGTTAGATCCAGATATGGAGGTTTGGAATATGTTCCGGTATGGTGGCGCTGCGGGCGCGCTCATCTTCCGATTTTAGCCGCGAGGTGTCGTCCCTCTCCAGATGTTTATGGCAAACCGGGCTTTTGATCCACGCAACACTTGACGAAGCGCAGAAGCTCTTTCTCTCTCCAATGGCGCGATGCGTCCTGGTGGATTGGGGTGGGTGGGAGTGGGGTGGGGGGGCTAAGGAAAAGGTGAGGACGAATATAGGGTAGGGTGGGGTGGTGGTGGCAGATCGGAGAGATTGTGGATCGATCGCCTCGCCTTTCGTGGTGTGTGTGTGATACGGTGTGTCGGCGCGCTCGCGGTATTTCCCCTCCTCACACCTGATCCTGAAACTGGGCAACTCTGGATTTTGTCAGATTTCACGTAAAATGCAAGTATGGAAGTAGTATTGTTTGACGGTATTTGTCATGAATGAAACAGCGGGTGATCGGTCATTGCGTGACTACCTCGATGATTAGGAGATGATTGGCTCCGCGTAGAAGCGAAACAATCGCAGCTTCATGTTGTTTTTAGGTGTAAACCGAAAAAGGGAGCTTCGAGTGTTGGCTCCATGGAGCGTTTGTCGCTCCCATCATGAATAGAGATGCTTCCTATTGTGAAGTGGAGCCTCGCATGGAATCCGTTTACTGAGCGCCTTCTTTACGCTCACTCACGGCTCCTCTACGCTCTCCATCAGCGCCAATGGCACAACAAGAAGAGCGCTCAGTTTTCATGCATCAGCGCCTCTACTCACAAACACCCTTTATTCAATTGACGTGCAGTCGCGCCATCTATTGAGCAAATATGACAATGGCGTATGAATGAAGCACTGCATCACTCCATTTTGGTGCAAATGAAAAAGATCACAGAAGCGTTGCTCGCAGGGGAGCGGAGCACGCTCCTTAGGAGCCGATCTTCGGTGTAAACCTAACTTTAAGGACTAATTTGTGTACGAATTTTGAGATTTAAAAAATATCGATTCTTTAAAGCTAGGAGCGCTCCTGTTCAGGTATGTCAACGGTGAGGGATCCCAGGAGGATCCCTGCTCTCTGGATCGTTTGGCCGAGAAAAGGGAAGATAGTGAGAGAGTGAAGGAGAGATGATGGAGGCGTCCAACGCGCCGCCAACGCCAACCGCCCGCATTAATCACCTCGATATTTAAGTAAGAGAAAGATGATCGTTTTCTTCTCTCGTCGGCTCCATCCCCCTCCTCCTCCCCCATTTACCCCTCCACTCCCCCCACCATTATTATTGGACGCGAACTACGTGCGCGTCCAAGCATGGGATACATACGAGCACTTGTATACGTCAATCTTCCTGAGACCTCAACGATAATTTATTTCATCTCATTTGAATCGCCATTGTGTTTTTATAAATTAACGTAATAATATTATAATTACAATTATAATATGTTGCCACAAGCAGCCCCCAAGAAAGGGGCCTATGACAGGGGTCGAACGACCAGTTGTATCTGAGCTATTTGTTAAGGAAGTCCAGAACTTGAACTAGAACCCCCCAAGAGGCGACCTGGTCATTTTGCTTAGCCCAGGCTTAGTATAAGCTACCTAGGTAGGGATCTTTAACGTGTACCTGGCATCGTACAGGCACGGCTCCCACGGCTTTACTTCCATTCCGAAGGAAGGCGTGCGTAGGAATTTCTCGCCCGAACAATTCCAGGGGTATCGGTCGGGAATCGAAACCGCGAACACGGGAATAACAGCTCGACACGCTAACTATTACACCACCGAGACCCCCTTCTCATATGAAAATTGATGGACTGCGATCTGGGTCGTCAACAAGGTCGACGATCTACAATGTTTTACTTCTGATCTTCACTTTTTACAAGGTTTTTCACGTCACTTAAAGAAATTGAAGGTTTGCGAAACAGAAAGACAAACGATTGAACTCACCGATAACGTTTATCACTACCAGAGAAATTGAAATAATTTCAAATGTGTTTACCAAGGCGAGTTTCGAGTACTGCGTGTTGTCGTCGAAGCGTCTGTAAACCTAATTATCGGATAGGAGAATTGGAAGGTGACGTAGAGCCCTCGAGCGGAGTCCGTCGTCAATCCATCCCATATCCATGGCGTCGATGCACCGACACCTCAACACAAATTTCCCAACCTCAGGCGTTATATGGATACATTATATCGCGTTGGTGTAGGTGGCGCTCTCCTGAGACACGGGTCTACATCGAACTATTATATTTATTTTCATGCCATTCGTTAAAAAAGCGGATAGTCTGTGTTTTCGTCACGGCCGCAATGTCTCGACGTTTCAACGTTTTCGTGTAATGTAGGTGAAAATCAGCGATTTTTACATTTCTTGCTGGTTTTATGGGAATTTGGGCCAATATATCGACTCAGTCTATTCATGATCCAGCGCGTTCGATTTGCGACGAGTTGAAGCGACTGCTCGGCAGATGGCGTTTAAGATGTTCGCATATGGGTGTAGATCACGATAGGCATTGTATCTCTTCAACTCGCTGCTTTGGTGCTGGAGAACGCCAACAGCTGAAACGTCTTGGTTAAGAGATGCTTAGAATCACAGAGTGACGTCAGTTTCCGTTGCACTGCATCGCATTTCCGTTCCGAATGTTTTGGAACTTACTCCCATATCTACGAGATTGACGATGACACGTCAAGAAGTTGAACAGAGCAACGGGCTCCAAATATAATTATTTCTATTTTAGTTTGAGTGGATATTTGTGAGTGAATACAGAGAAGACGAAATTCTAGGGAATTACTATTGGATATATTTGACTGTTACATGTCATGATCCATATAGAATTGAAGAGTTTAAAACTAGCACACACTTGCAACTGAAACTCTTCTCGAATCATGACTCGATGGGAAGTGTGTTTTCAGTCACAAATAATTTCCCAACATTTCGCAAATACCAAGCAACTTCGGGAAAGATATTTTTACCTAACCAAATATTTATTCGAAGTAGTAACCTAAATAACCTTTTTTGTATTTGGTGTCAGCTTATCTGTTTGATGACAGTTGTTTGTTGTTGTTTGTTTGTTTCCATCAACTGTAGTCAACAGCACTACAGGCTTTACGTCCCCCTCATGGTGCTTAGGCACTGTGCGAGGGGTCACGACCAGTACCCCTGGATCGAAACTTTCGATAGCCCACGCCAGGAATCGAACCCGGGACCGCCGAGCCACAGCCAGTAGCAATACCGACTGGGCTACGACGAGTCGTACAATATTCTTTCTATTCCGGCATAATTGAAGACGTCTTACAAATTCTTTAAACAATGTATTTTTCTGAATTGTTTATTAATATTTATTTGGAATTGGGCACTTCAATCAATTTTGTGTAACAGTGACAAAAATAAGGTTTAATTTTAAAGTTGACATCGTTCGCCTTCCTAAGTGGAAGATGTTTTTTTTCCCGGTTGAGTAATTTAATTTCTTTAAGAAGATTTCCAAAGAAATAAAATATCCGCGACCAACACGAGATAATTTAATTTCTGTTGATGAAGATAGTCATAGTTACTTAATGAGAAATATTTGTTAGGACGTCTGCATGATATTAATCAGAAATGATTTGTCTTCTTCATTCGGTGTTGTCCCGAATTCACAATTTCCTTAATTTACGCTGAAACTCATCCGTTCATTGGCCGACACGCATTACACGGCGATAGCTACAATTGCCAACGTCGGGAGTTTCGGGGGCAGCGCTGTCTCGCGCTGTTTGTTGTCAAGCGCAGAGCCCATAGTGCAGTCCTTCTAATGCTGGATCTTAATGTCTGACCTTTTGAAACAACTGAACTTTGGGCTAAAAATGACTGTTGGTTAGATATCGCCAAATCGATCAAATCGATCACAGCTTGTTTTTGATTGTTCAATGTACACGAAATAAATCGATTGTAGTGGATCCCGTTTCGGGTTTTAGACCTTAGGCTCAGCGGAGGACATATCGACGTTCACAAAACCGCTCCTCGCCGTCAACAACACACAACAACCCCCCTCCCCTTAGCACCTCGCCCCCCTTAACACGTACACCTCCCTTCGATTAATTTTCTCGGATAGGCATTGACGCCTTTCGCGCGTGTGCCAGATATTTTACTCTCTCTTTCTCTCTCTCACCCCCTTCCCTCCAACTAACCCCTCCCTTCTATCTGCCCCCCAAACACCCCTAAATCCCCCCTCACAAACACAGCTAGCGTTCTCTCTCACGAGAGCGCGTTTGGAAATTGGTTCTCTCGTTTGACAGCTGATGTAATTCATATATGTGGAGGGTGGTGGTGGTGGTGATGGTGGTAGATGGGTGGCAGCCGGTGTGTCCACACCCCCACCCCCATCCCGTACACACTCCTGAGACCATGCACGGCAATTATAGTAACTGTTAACTTTATATGTCTCGTGACGAGAACATGTTTTGTCTTGGAGTTTGTTTTTGTCAAGACAACTGCTAAGACTCGAAGACAGTGGTGTTGACATTATTATCTGTGGATCAGGAAGCAACTGTTAATGCGAGAGGTGTGAGTAAAAAGTATGGAATCATTTTTTGTTATTTTTATCCTGTAGGCATTCACTATTTATTGTCTCGACGCTTGAGGCGCCACTAATACTAGCGCAAGGAGAAACTGGTTGAACTTTACGTTTTCGTGCGACGAAATAGGTCCGATAATGGGCACATTGAGATATTGAATTACTCGTAAGAGGTCGCTGCAGTCATGCTGCATTACTCGTTAGGTGGTGCTGTGATCACACCTCTTGGAATTACGCGATGTCCCATAGATTTTGCATGGCAGACATCGTTCAAAAAATTGTTACAGATTTAAATTTTTTTTTTTGAAGAAAATTATTGGATTGGTTTGTTTGAAAAATGAAAACTTGTTCTCACTGGTGATCGTTGATTCAAGTTTCAAATTTCCAATTTGAAGTCAGTAGAAACTATAATAGGGCACATCTAATTCAAATGAATATGCATGGACGCGTAGATATATAGAATACTGAGCAGAGCCATCAAACCTATATCGCGATCTGAAATGCTTAACGATCCCATATCACCATGGAAACCAGCTCCTTTTTGGGAAATAACGAAAAAGCTCGAGATGTTTTAAGTGTGTTTCTCTCGAACAATTAAAATCAATAACTAGTTCGTTCAATTTATCCAATCAGCATTTATATCCCCCAAAAGAAGAGAAAATGCGTCTGCATCATCAACATTTTCCCGCCTTTTGTGTTGAGCAATGTCGTATGTTGACGTCATATCCGAATTTTTCCCGCCAAAATGTGTTAAAAACTGTTTGTGACGTTGTCGCTCTACGCCTTACGCCTCGTTGTTTGGAGCAAACTGCGTGATGCTAATGAAAAACGCTCAGCACGACCTGAACCCGACACTTTGCCTCTCTGATCTTGATTACGCAGCATGAATTTTAATTAATTTTATCAAATGTTATAATTGTGACCCGCTCAACCTTGTAGGAGGCAATGAACGGACGCGTGCCTCGGCTACATCCATCCATTAAAGCCTGCTGTGCTGGACTCCATGCACAATATTGTACAGAGGTGGATTTGAATTTTGTAATTTGCCTTTTGCAATTTGCATTTTGCTGCACAGCAGCTGATCTGTCCGTTTCCCATGGTCTTCCCTCGTTTCATTTCGACAATGGCATCGGCATTTTAATCCCTTCATCGCGACACCAATGTCAAAACATTATAAATTGAATCGTTCGAAGCAAACAATCAGTGCTTGAAATTTATTTTCCAACACCAGTTTGGATTCCCTGGTTGGATCAGCTCTGAATTTTTCATAATTTAGATTTTAATTAGCTTTACCAAATTTGATTTAAACAGTAATCGTTTAATATCATTGAATTTCGAGTGCTGAGTGGTTGAATAATCAAAATTTGGTTCTACAGAAAATAATTATGATTCTAAAGAAATCGTGTCATATCGTGTAAGTTCCGTGTAATTTCACTGAATCGTTGAATTTTGAGCACTAAGTGGTTGATTAATCAAAATTTGATTCTACAGCTCATAATTCACTTTCGATTGTCAAAATATTATCGATCTTAACCAGGGGAAATTAGAGACCACCTTAATAATCGTGTCATATCGTGTAATTTCCGTGTAATTTCGTTGAATCGTTGAATTTTGATCGCTGAGTGGTTGAATAAAGTAAAAGTGCGCTAATATCTCGGCAAATACGCAAAATCGAAATCGGAACTGCTGAACTTACACTGAAACTCAATTTTTTTTTAAGTCCTTCGCAGTTAAACGCCAAAGCGGATAAATTAAAGAGAAGTTCAGGATTATTTAATTGATTTTAACCAAGACGGCAAAATGTTTAGAAAGCATGCCAAAGTTTGTCACGACCGAATATTTTCCTGATATGGGAACTTTAAACTCGTTCTGAATTTCCAACCCCAAGGTGTGTGACGTGGATGACCAAAATGCGGTTAACAGAAAATTACTTAATTTCGGAGGTCATTGTTCCGCTCATTTCGCTACAAAATTGACTCAGCCGAATGACGTTCAGCGGATAGTCTGAGGTCAGGCTCGATTATGCGGGGATGGTTTGACCTCATCTTAGAAAAAACATTTGTTCTCGCTTTTGCTGTAAAAAAAAGTGTTTGGCGGTGGTCTCCGGAGGACATATGAAATTGCCACAGATGACCTGAGCGAACCAACGAGAGGTTTCCACTTTACAAAGTTTGGCTAACGGAGGAACAGAGAGAGAGTGCGGGGGACGACGGGAGATTGGGAGCTACGACAGCGCCACCTTGTTGCAGAGACGCCGCTGGCCTCATCTTCTAATTAGGGTCTGTGCGCAGTCGGCGGCGCTTCTCTTTTTAGCCGCCGCCCGCCGCGCCCTCTTGCATTTTTAATTTCGTCCCTCGCCCAAGGGCCTATTCCTACCCCCGTCCACACCAACCTCATCTTCCTAGGACACCCGCCTCTACCCCAATTATCCTTATAACCTACTCACCCCCCCCCCCCTAGCCCTCCTATTTCATGCGGCGAAAGTATTCAGCGGAAGTTGGCTCCGTTATTTGCGCCTATCGCCACTAGGTTCCGCTGTATTTATGCCGCATGTAATAAGGGCAACTAAATATTTGCGCGTCCATTAGTTAGTCAGGGGGTAGGGGTTTGTATTTGTATTTGTACTACGCGCAATTTCCGTTTTTTAAATTGATACATTTTATTCATTTGTGTACAATTTTGGCGCATGAAATGCTCACAGCTTTTCATATAAATCATTTGATTTAAAACGCAGGTAATTCTTTTTCGCTTTTTCACTCCATCTTGATACTTGATTTTGTTTGTTTTTTTGTTGCCCAACACCTAATTATATACTGTACATGTTGATTGGGGCAGAGATTTGCCAGACGGAATTATTTGTTCCGTTTCGTTTGGAGAATTTTCGTTGCTGATGATGGGTTCGTCAACCATGACGTGGTTGTTCTACGGCTACGGATGACGCTTTTATGTTAACAGTAACAAATTGGATAAGTGGCGACAATCTTTTTTCTTTCTTTCTTTCCAATCAGTCGACCATCTGCGTCTCACTCTCAGGACTCTTGGATTTCTGTGTCGACAGATCCTCTTGTGAGCCTCCGTGTCTCTGTTCCACCTTTTCTGCGCATTGTAATTTACCCAGAAATTGGTTATAGGACTAGTTGTCATTTTATTCTTCAATACCGATTTGTTTTTAAGAATATTTTATTGTTCACAGTGCAAACCACATGTTTAAAGTACGGTCGGGATCCGAACGTTAGGTCTCTGCATTTCAAATTTTAAGACACTTCCGAATGGCTTAACGACATTGAATACAATTCGGGCTGTAGGTAGTTCCGCAACAATGTAGTCGAGTGCAACTTATTTCAGATCTCCATTTTGCGTACTTCTCGAGATATGAGCCGTTGAAGTTTTAAGCATTGCCATTAAAAGATGAACATTCCAAGATGGCGTCTCCACTTAATGGCGCTGTCGTCGCTCTCACGTGATACCAGTGATGCCAGCGACATTTTCAACACTTGAACCCACAATTTCTAATTATTACCAAATAACACCTCGGAGTACTATTATATCGCAAAATAGGGATAAGATACATTTTCGATATGAAGAATATTTAAATTATCAAAGGTTTGAAATAAATTAATGAAATTCAAATAAGAAAAATGTATATACTATTACTATACTATTGAGTTCATCGTTTTTTTTAAATCAGTTTCGCGGTGCAGTTTTCTGAAAAATTGAAACGTTCATTTCAAAATCAAATGTTTATTGTTTTCGTGGTTCGCACTTGTGGAATTATTGAGTATATTGAAAATGAACCGAAAGATGTGTCCCATTCCGAATGCCGGGGTCTCAGTTGGAAAAGTCACTCTAGCATTTTCGGCAGTCGCTGTACGAGTGTACTATGCATGGCGTAATTGGATTAGTGGCTGATTTGCTTATATACACGGGTAATTGTACGAGTGAGTCTAGTCCGACTTTCCATTTTAGACGAGGGGGATTTCCTTTCCTCTTCATTTGGTGTCCCTCGAGATGGAGAGGCGCATTTTTAACCCGCCTAGGACCCTCTCAATCTCTGTACCGACCAGGATTTGAACCCGGATCCTCGGGAATCTGACAACATTCTCCATATTTCTCCCGAGTAAATTCAGAACTGGTGTTAAATCCATTACATCACCAATTTCTTTTGATCAGTCCGTAGTTTCCGGATTTTTTTTTACAAATCTCCATATCCCCCTTTATAAATATGCAACTCTTGGTAAAGGGATTCGATAAATTCGATTTGAAAATTATCTAAAGTTTGTTTGCTCTTTCACCTATCCGTCGATCTCGCTCACTATCCAATTAATATAGTAGTTCCGTAGTTCTTAAATAGGCTAGGTTTAAACTAGCTTCTTTAGCGCTGGAGAGCGCTAAAACGCCTGGGTTGAGCGCCGCTTTTAATCATTGAGTGACGTCGGTTTCCGCTACGCTGCGTTGCATTTCCGCTGCTTATGTTTCGGATCATGCCTTCGAGAAAACTCCTCACAGAATCCCAATTTCTGTTTGGCGATAAATTTAAGAATGCGACTACATTTGCATGAGTGGACTGAGGAGGATGAAACGGGGGTCGGTTGAAGGATGGACGAGGCAGAATCGGATCAAGATGATGGGTTGTGTGAACTCTGGGGGTAGTGGGTAGGGGAGGGAGGGGGAGGTGGTGCAGAGCGAGACGAATTGGTGGTGGTGGTGGTGGTGGTGAGGAGGAGGAGGAGGAGGAGGAGGATTGGGGATCACACACCAGAGTGCCGATACGTGTGCCATGTAACTAAAACCCCAGCCCACCTTATTAGCTGGAGAAAAATTGATTAATGATCGTATTAATGGCGAGCGTCGTTGTCACCGCCGCCGCCACATTCTGGCTCTCTTCGGATGACGTCCTCTTGACTCTCCTGCGAATTCGAGAGAGAGTCAACGACGATCTCCTAACTCCTAACGAGACCGCAGTCGTTTCATGGCCGCTTTCAGGAGCATGGGTTGATGCAACGTTTTCATCTATTAGAATAGTTCGTCAGCAAGTTTCGAGGGAGAGAGTGGTTAGTGTCAAAACGCGACCCTTGGTGGCGGTGATGAGCCATGTCCCCGTTCTTTTCCGATTGCTGTGCTCCACCAGGTGACGTCATTGTCGAGTTGATGATGCTCTCCATTTTGTTTTCTCTCTACACGAGTCGTATCAACTAATGGTTTCAATTTGGAAAATGCTTTTCTGACGAAAGTCGAACTATTTCTTCCGGTTTATTCACTGACTTCAATGTTAGGGAATTTGGCTTTTTTTGTGTACACAAGAATGTTACCCGGCTTTGCCTGGGTTTACAGAAACCATCAATTAAAATTAATTGTTTAAATTTACCCACTAAATAAAGTTTACACGATAACACACGATAAAAGCAAACGTAAAATAATAGTATGTGGTATGTTGTGCTTGGTTGGAACTGTTATCTGGTTTACTTGGTTGGATCTGTTATCTGGTTTGCTTGGTTGTCTCGTGAAATCGACGACGTCATGCTTCTGATGTGGGGACTCCATTTTTTAAGTTTGAAGCGAAAGGGAGATTATCCAGAATTCGGTAACGGTTATTTTAATATTAAATATTGAAAATGTAGATCTGATATTCCGTCGCTAGCGAATTATGATGGTTTACTAAATTTATGTTAATTTATATGCAATTTCATTGAGCCGTTCGGCAGTTAGTCTCCGGACATGAAAACCCAATTCTCTGTTTTATAATATAGGATAATACAGGAAACATGAACACAGTTGGTGTTTCGTGTCTTTGTGATTGTCTGTGATTGGAAAGTTCAGAAAGTTACTCTGGATGTTGAGCCGCAAATGCTAAGCTCATCGCAACTTATTTCAGGTCTTGTTGTTGCGTTCGTGAGATATGAGTTTAACAATTAGAAGAAGGCACAGAGTTACCGTTGTGAGCATGTGACGCTTGCTTGAGAACATTTGCTGCCATCAACCGGTATTTAGGTGAGGGAGATTGAATAAATGCGAGGCGGTAGGTTTAAATGAGGAGTGTAAAAGAAGGAAATTGTGGCGAATGACGTCACAAAAGCAAAAGTTTGTGAAATTACTGACGCCAGCTCAGGACAGATGCGCAAGTTTATTTGAGGAGTCCATGCATATTGCATCGGACGCTCCATTGCAGGCTGCTCTTTTCCTCTTAGTGAAAAATGAGAAATCCTGCTGCCGCCAACCCCCAATATACATTTACGCTGACGTGATGGCGAATAAATTACCTTTGTGTCTTTAAAGCCAATTTCGCGTCTTGTCAGAAGGGATTTTCGCTTCGTCATAATTACTCACAATATAAATTCGATTAAAAATGTACACAAGGACCAAATACCCCTTTTTCAGAACGGGTCGCTGATCCAGAAAGCGAATGAAGAGGGGTGGGGGTGGTGGGAGACTGGAGATTTTTACGAATAATTACATGGTTGGTGAATAAATTGTTATCGCTGGGTGTCCCCTTGAGACCATCCTAAGATCCACGTTATTGGACATCGTAAGGGGACCACGTCATAGTAATGACGTTGCTACACTGGTTTTATTTTTTAAATAGTTTTTCCAAACGCTTGACAATTTCAATATTTAATCTGTATTAAACAAATCAGCATTTTATTCCTATTTCGTTAAATAGTACTCCGAGAGATTAACTTAATAATTATTATAAATTCGGAATCTTGGGTGGCAAATGTTGCTGGCATCACTGGTAACACGTGATTGGCGCACGTGACAGCGACTTCAGCGCCATTTTGGTCAAGTAAAGACGCCATCTTGGAATTTTCCTTTTTAATGACAATCCTTAAAACTTGAACAGTTGATATCTCGAGAAATACGCAAAATACAGATCTGAAATAAGTTGCACTCGACTACAAATTTGCGGAACTATCTACAGATCGAATTTTATTCAATGCCGAGGCGAACAAAAAAATTTAAGAAAGAGGACAAACTTTTATGGTTTTTATAGTTTTCGCAAAATTTCTTTTTCGAATTTCTCATTAAAGTTTCATCTTATTCCAAATGTACCGGGGTACTGAAGATGCCCCTCGCATTCTTAAATTGTTCTTTGACCGTCACGCGCCATGCTTTGAGCCCCAATCCCGGAAAACTTTTCCATAATTACCATTTTCCATTTCTACTCCAAAATTCCGCGAGGGTCTAAAGAGGATTGGGCATTGCTGCAAGCACTCAAAGGCAGCGCCGTTGGGATTCCACGCGTGTGTTATGGGGAATTATTTTGCCTCGTCGGGCTTTTCCCCTTCGCACGTCATCGTCATAATCCAGAGAGTCCGGGGTACGGGCCTCTGGGAAAACGGGCACCAGAGTATAGGTGGGGGTGTGCTATTGTGTCCAGTGACATCAAACAGACTTCCTGGCTGCGTTAAAGGGGAAAAATTCGTTGTTCGTTGGCCGGGGGAAGCCCCTCTAGGTCTTTTCAGCGGATCTGGAACTGCCTAACTGAATTTCGAGGACGCCGCGACTGCATTTTTTTATTTTCTAGCGACTCTCCTATATTTGATTTTACTTTTGTCTGCGCATGAGCACTCGAATTTTGGATTTCCTGGTATTGATGTATCTTACGCTGGGCTGCTTCAAATCAGCCAAACTGATCCTAAGAAAACCAGGGCTGTGTTTTCTACATTGGCACAAGTTTTCGACGTGTGAGCGTTTCAAAGTCAGCAATTTTTAGATTACTTTGTGATTTTATTTTATGGGAATTCGTGCAAATACATCGACTTCTGTTCCACTCAGTCTATTCATGTCTATGATTCAGCGCGTTCGATTTGCGACGAGTTGAAGCGACTGCTCGGTAGATGGCGTTTAAGATGCATACGACATGTTCGCATATGGGCGTAGATCACGATCGGCATTGTATCTCTTCAACTCGTTGCTTTAGCGCTGGAGAGTGCTAGTCTTGGTTAAGCGCCGCTCAAAATCGCTGAGTGACGTCAGTTTCCGCTGAACTGCGTTGCATTTCCGCTACGCTGCATTAATTTTGAAACATACACCTCTAGGAACCTTCGAGACATGTCAAAATATCTAAAATCCCCTCTGTACATCAGTTATTGGTGACCTTTATCAGTTATCGCACCATTTTTTAAAAAACGAATTACATTTTAAAATTGAAATTATTTTACTTTTTAAGATATATTGGTGGTTAAGAAAAAGAACTTCTGTGGTGTCGTTCGTGAGCAGTCCATTCGGCCCAGTGCAAAAACGTTTATTTGTAGCTTGAAGTTCGAACATGTGCGTTCCATCCAGCGCTGATCCAATTAGCCACAACAATCGATGGACGAGCTGCGAATTTTCTGGATCCATTGTTGACCCTTCCCCCTCCCCCTTCACATTCTCTGTGGAGTTTGGATAGATTTTTTTTTTAGTTTTTAAGAGCTTTTAAATTTGTTGTGATTGCGAATAGTCTGTGTGACGTGTTTTGGGGAGACGGACATGCCCGGAGGGAATTGGAATTGATTGCTGTCTGATGATGGCATTTGCAGAAACCAACGAACAAAATTACCAAGGAGCAGCTACAATATTTATTTATTTGGATGTCTTTGGACTTTTAATCGAATTCCCAACTATTCCAAGCATCAACATTCTTTTAGAGTTAGGACTATATATATGACGCGGTGAATCTCACAGTGGTGTAATTCAGGGGGTTTCTCGAACTGAGAAACAATACAAAGAGTGTTCCACGCCCTAAAGGGGGACCAAGTTGAATTTAAGATTTTGTTGTTTTAAATGGAAATCGCTAAGATAACTTAACGTGGAAGTTACAAAGATGGTAATCCGATTTTCGTTTACATTTTTGACATTTTGAAAAATTCGAATTTTCACGTGCTATAATAACGTCATGCTGTGGTGCCTCAACATGTTTTTTTTTATATTACAAAATTAGGACTTCCAAACGTTTGACGTAATGTTAAATTGAAAAAGAATCTTCTTTAAAATATCTGTTTGAGTATTTTATGTGTTTTAATATTGTTATTTTATTTTTATATTGAAAATATTATTCCGGTAATAGTATGTGGTGTGGTATGCTTGGTTGGAACTGTTATCTGGCTTGCTTGATTGTGTCGTGAAATCGACGACGTCATGCTTTTGATGTGGAGACGCCATTTTTTAAAGTTTGAAGCGAAAGGGAGATTATCCAAAATTTGGTAACGGTTGTTTTATTATGTCATATTGAAAATGGAGATCTGAAATTCCGTCGCTAGCGAATTAGGATGGTTTACTAACTTTGTGTTAAATTTTATGCAATTTCATTGAGCCGTTCGAGAGTTAGTCTCCGGACAGGAAAATCAAAATCTCTGTTTTATAATATAGGAGTTTATGATTTGCTCGTAAAGCCAGGCTCCAGGGTTGCATGGTTGTGAATTAGTGCATCTTGAGAATGAATTTCCTTTTGATTGGCGTGAAATGAAGACGCTCCGAGAGGCGGATCGCTCTCACGAAACACCAAAGTCTCCCCCCATCCTATCATCTTGCCAAGTCAGTCTAGTCATGTTCTGATAATTGATTCTGTCCTTCGTCTGACGTGTCACGCTCCCCCGGATAGTTGAAACTGTTTTCTTGACAAACGGGCGCGCCGTGACACGCGCTGACACGGGACCACCTTTGGCGGCAGCCGGGAGGTCACGACGGGGGCATTGTTTTAACGCGTCGTTGATGATCTACCTCCGTCACCTCAGCCGTGGCTTCACTCGTGTTCGGTACAGGTGGTAACACGTGTCGCTAACGACGCCCCGCTCCACTAATTTTGGTGACGCGCCGCTCAACACGACCAACGTCTCCTAGGAATGAATTCGGCGGCTGTTTCCTGGCGCGACTGTACCGGGACACCTGTTGCAACCGGAGCGCGCAATGCGGTCAACGCTTTCGGCATCCAAGTGTCGTTACGACACGTTGTTCTTATGCGACTGGAATGCTCCTGAGAACCAGTGCACTGTATATATGAAGCGGAGAAACCAAAAGTAATGTAAAACGGAGTTTACACATGAGAGGATCGGCACCTAAGGAGCCGATCTTTGTCGAGTAGGAGCTTCATTTAGCGAAAAAGCGAAAAAAGGGAGCTTCGAGGAGCGTTTTTCACTTCCATCAATCACGACCAGACTGTTCTTATTGTGAAAGGAGCCTCGCATGGGATCCGTTTACTGAGCGCCTTCTTTGCGCTCAATCACGGCTCCTCTCCGCTCTCCATCAACGCCAATGGCACAACAAGAAGAGCGCTCAGTTTTCAAGCATCAGCGCCTCTACTCACAAAATACTTTCATTCAATTGATGGGCAGTCGCGCCATCTATTGAGCAAATATTACAACGACATGTGAATGGAGCACTACATCACTCCATTTAGATGTAAACCG
>JAQGBY010003765.1:0-18305 GCA_034698785.1 Mycogona germanica | reverse complement strand
GTCACCAAATCAGCCAATCACAGGGCGCCGAAGATTTTTCTTCGCGCCGAAGATTCGTCGGGAAACCATACCCTGAACCAAAAACTCTAGTTGGACACAAATAATACGTAATACTATGTTTTATTTCAAGTTTCAAGTCAATGTAAGCAATAATAAAACGCTATTTTATTGCATGTATTGAAATAAGCAATTGAAAATATTTTCGATAGACTACAAAAACTTGCTCTGAAATATTTAAAACTGATATGCGGGATACGTCTTGATGTGGTATTTTTTTAAAAAGAAAGAACCTGGTTGTTTTATCGTGATTTTCTTTTTTACTTGACTTATTTGGAATTTGAAATTTGGCGGGCGATGTTGCAAGCCCGGTTTACAACACAGATACCACGATGGCATCATAGAGGGCGCCATACGCGCAGAGGGCGCCTTCACGTCCACCCTTGCCCTCAAATGCATCATAGAGGGCGCCATACACGCAAAGAGGGCGCCTTCACGTCCACCCTTGCCCTCAAAGGCATCATAGAGGGCGCCATACACGCAAAGGCGCGATTCACGACCACCCTTGCCCTCAAACTCATGATGAGCCACTCGCTTCTGTTCCAAAAGAGCCCCGAGACTGTGATATTACTGTGAGGTGTCAATACGAGTACGGCGCAGTAAAATCGCACTAAAGAAACGAAAACGCGTTAATCATGCTGATAGCGATTAAGTAACACAATGATCGAGGACCGAAATGGTCACGAGATCAATCGTTAAACTTAAATGATCGGCACTTTTAACACGACGAGCGCTTCTTTATCGGCGTGCTACATACAGGATGACCTCGACCTTCGCCTTCATCACCACTCGGAACGTCGTGTAGATTATGATTGTGAGCAAGACTTTGTTGTCGGGCCGATTCTTTGCGAAATTGTCATTAGCCGAGTCGGTCTGCCGCAATCCGTTCAGCCGCAATCCGTTCAGCACGATCCGTAATTCCGTCATCATGAAAGCCATCCGTGTCTCTGCGTTTGGTGGACCTGAGGTGCTGCGATTGGAGGAGGTGCCCATACCGAAGGTTGGCGAAAATCAGGTGAGAAATTCCAGACAACGACTGAATATGTAAAACTGTATCTTTTTCTGTTGACCAATTGTTCGGCGGTTTGCCCATAAAGAGATTGTCGGACTTTTAAGGATCGGTAACTTTGAGTTCTGTTTCAAAAGTAGTGCTTATTAACTAATTCTCCCCCTCCCCCGTTTCTTCCATGAAAATCATCGAAATTCCAGAAAATTTCCTTGTGTGTAATTAATTTTGTAATCTAGTTTATCAAGGTGAGCTTATGAAAAGATAAATTGTAACTAAACAAAAGCCCAAAGTTACGCAGTTCTCAAGCAGTTACGCTGTTCCTTCCATTTTTTTGTTGGGCGAAGTAAGTATTTAATGTCCTGAAGTCTGTGGAAAGAAATGGTTTAAATGGGTCTAGTATGTTTGCTGGTAATTTTGCAGACCACAAAGTCCTCCCGTTGAAGGTCCATTTCGTAGACAAATGGATGACTTAACCTTTGCTTCGCGTTTTAACGAACATGGTTGTTTCAAGGTTGGCTCTGTTCAGGATGTAGTCGAAATTTTATGTATCTGCGATACGTGTACATGTTGGCAGTGTTGGCCAAAGGGCTCCTGTTGTTGGTTGCCCCCGGTCAAGTCGAGTGTTGTGCGGTGAAGTCACGAAACGGATATTGACCGGTGCCATGTCTGCAATTTCGTCCATGACCAACATTCTGTGTATCCGCAGTGTTGCAATTCTTAAAAGTTCTGACTCGCAAGGAGGGTGGTCAAGGTGAATAGGAGACAATGGGGGGAACGGTTTAAATTACGCCCTCGCCGGCGAAGGAATTTCATTGGCATACAGGTTAATTCGAAATAAATGTATACTCATTTTTAGTATCGCCATTATACACAATGATAAGTACCGTACGACTACCTTCACTTCAGGCAACGAACAGTTTTACATTTTGTTGTGGGCCGCCATTCGCACTATTTGGTTTATTGGCAGTACTATGAACGAAATCAGGTTTAAAAAATGATTCTACTGTAACAAAGACGCGACGAAAGAGTCGTCGAGTCTGTCTGCAGTAAAAAAAAATTAAGATAGAAAAACATCTCGAAAGAGGAGCGCGTCTGTAAATTCTTAAAGTGGTAGTCAATTACAATCCAAAAATTAATTTATAAAAAGGATTTTGTTCCCACGAATGCCTGTTACAACTTTCGAATTGGTCAAACGTGTTAAAGAATTAACGAAGGATGACAAAGGAGGTTGATGGTTACATTTTATTTCTGTTTTCCCTAGGTGCTGGTGAAGGTGTTCGCAGTGGGGGTCAATCCCGTAGAAACCTATGTTCGTTCCGGCACTTATCCCCGACTTCCCGAGCTGCCCTACACTCCAGGCGGGGATGCAGCCGGAATCGTTTCGGCTGTTGGCAGCAAGGTCAAAACATTTCAGGTACCCCTTAATTTTTTTAATAACATTTATTGCCTCAATCATCTGTGCACCTTGTATGAATTTCGCGTTTGCAGCGATGAGCTTGTGTTACCTGCACTGCAGGCACAATTAGATCTGTTTTAGAATGCTGATTAATATTTGCATTTTGTTCTCTATTTCTAGCCTGGTCAGCGTGTCTACACCTGCTTCGGTTCGGGCTCGTACGCCCAGTACGAGTTGGCCGATGAGAAGTCGGTGTTTCCTCTGGGAGATAAACTGACGTTTAGCCAGGGTGCTGCCATCCCTGTCCCCTATTTTACTGCTCACCGGGCCATCGTCCATGTGTGAGAATAATATGATTACACGCGTCAAACTAAATTATAATGATAGATTCGAAAATAGTTAGTATTCGGGTGTATTGGCATAATCATATTTGTCTTTGTCGTGTAACCAAACAGCACCCGTTCACAGAAAGGTGAAACTATTCTCATTCATGGCGCCAGTGGGGCAGTCGGATTGGCTGCAATCCAGATAGCCAAACATCTTGGTAATTTGGAATTACAAACATGTTTAGCATGCAGATAAAAACTTGCTCTCCTATCCATTTTTAACACATAAAACAATATTTTAAAAGAAGTTTGTTTAAAAAAAATTGTTTCTAAATGCTGCTTAATTTTTGCCAAAGGTATTACCTCTATTGGAACTGCCGGAACGCCAGAGGGAGTCCAATTGGTGAAGGATGCCGGCGCTGACCACGCGTTCTGTCATCGGGATAGCAATTACATCGAACAAATCACGGTTGGTGTCGATCAGCAACATTACCCAAATCTTGTCATTTCCCTGCCAGAATCTCAAACATTGTGTGACTGTGGATTGAAGAACAACTCAACTGTGAGAAGGGATTATCATTTTTTTCGTACATGGTTTTATAATTAGAAAGCCGCTGGTGGAAACGGAGTTAATGTGATCATCGAAATGCTGGCCAACGTCAATCTAGTCACTGACTGCAGATTGCTTGCTAAGCATGGTCGTGTTGCGGTAAGACACAATTTTAACTCCTATTTCCCTAGAGTGTGGAGACAGTGGAATGACTTGACAGCGCCTCAAATCCAGAGCCTTTTATTGTAAAATAAATCCATTCTGTCCCCAACTAATCTTTTGACCCCCGCCACAGGCCCCTCTTGGAGCTGATTGCGTGTAAAATTTGTAATTGTAATTGCAATCATAATCGTATGACACAACCAAAATGAAAATTATCTAAACCAAAAGGATTTATGAGTTAAAAAGATTATCGTTCAGCGGCAATTCAAATTCGTCTCACTTGTTGTGAATTGCTAGTGCATGTATCAGCAATATGTATATATATATTTTATTTCTCATCTCTGTAGTCTATACACTAGGTGTTTCACCAGTACCCTGGAATCGAAATATTAGAGAGCCCGGGCCGGGAATCGAACCCGGGACCGCCGAGTCATAGTCAGTCGCAACACCGACTGGGCTACGACGAGTAATAACATCTGATGTTTTTTGCTAACAAATGTCAACGTTTTATTAATCATAGTGATTAACTGATATTTTTTATGAATTCAATTTTTATCATTTGTGGGAATCAGGTTGTGGGAAGTCGTGGATCATTGGACTTCAATCCAAGAGAGATTATGGTCAAAGAAATTTCCATTATTGGGGTTGCACTAATGACTGGTACTGAAGTAAGTGTATTTATTGTGGTTGATCTAATTATCCAAAAGATCAGGGATTTTTTAAAATCCCCCACCTATTTATCAAACTTAATTTGATAATTATGACATCACTAATGTTTGATATACGTTCCTTGCAGTCTGAAATGAAGGAATCTGCTGACCTAATAACTAAGGGCATCGCTAGTGGATGGGTGAAGCCGATTGTAGACAAGGAATACCCTTTGGCTGATGCTTCCAAGGCCCACATCGACATCATTAATTCAACTGGGGCCAAAGGAAAGCTGGTTCTCACAGTTGAACATTAATAAGATTTATTAGAAAGTGTGAAAAATTTGTATGCAGAGTAAAAATATTTTTCGAAAATATTCAGGAAATATGCGGTAGAGATATTTTAGCAATAATTTACTGATCACAATAATTCACATATGAAACAGAAACGAAGCAAATGCAATTATTTGAACAATTCTGAAATGTATTTTTATTTTGTAAGCCTATGGAAAGAAATTAATATAAATTACAGAGTAGATTCAACTATTTATTTTGCCATCTGTGTCCTTTCATGATGAAAGCGATTAACTCTGTTAAGTTAAATTAAGAATTAAGAATGCAGCGGTAATCGACAATCGGCAAGCGCCACCGTCAAGGCGCTACTTTAATAGTGAGAAATTCGAAAATTGAAATTTGAGTTTCGGAATTCGAAAGGGGATACAGTTGTCTTAATTATGCTCAAGTTACCTAATAATCGGACAATTTTTGGTCGACTTATTAAAAAATATATTTTTACGTAGAAAACATATGTCGGTGCGATCCTCGTCACTGAACGCAATTTTTAGAATCGCAAAACAAAACAATGACTTCACATACACCATGTCAATTCAAAAAGGAATGTATTTCCAATAAGTGTGCGAAATTTCATTCGATTCGATTAACGTTTTTCAATTTTAATTGTAAATTTCAAAAGACTTATTTTTAGGCCAAAGGTCTCTACATTGACTTTATGCATTACTATTTTATGCTTTTAACAAGTACACAACGAAAATGAATTGGTACATACAAGCCATTATGAAGAATGAAAATTTATTCGAAAATGTATTATTTTATTGCATTTACAATAGAATATGCGAGCAAACAATAACATGTGCTTTGGCAGCAAGAGATAAAAAATGGGTGGACAGCAATCGAGTTCATTAATAGTAAGATAAACTGTGCCAAGATTCACAAAAGTGACTTAATATCAATTCATTATCAATCGCAGCTACTCGTTTGTTTACGGCATTCATCATAGGACGTCGAGCTCATGCATTGGTTAAGTCAATCAATTACTCGTACATGTAATATCCTGAATAGCAGCAAATCTCGTATTGACTCCTGATTATCGTGGGTATTCACTGTTAGTCTAGATTCGAAGTTAGTATGAAAAGCACTGCAAAAATAATTCTACGGAGTAACTAGTATGTTTCATAAAACCATTGAAGACGCAGTTTAATACGCACTTCAAAATAACAAAATCATGTCGCCATCATGATGTTCTTTCTTGCAATGTTCGAATTGATAGTGCAGCTGTATATTTATTTGTCGGAATTCGTTTTTTAAAAAATAACATTTCAAACATTTACTAAAGGCTGGATTTTACAGGTAGCGCAAATTGATTAAAAATAAATAGCACAGAACTTATTTTTGTGTTTTTTCTTCAACAAACTAGTGCAGGATTAAAAATTCTTTGATCAGATTGTTGGGTCATTTTTATTGAAAATATGTTGAAACTTATGTCCTGACGTTGAAATTAGGTGTTTGTTTGGATAGCCGCTGCGAGTACACCGTAAATGGTTATAAGGCAATATTGATATATAATCGATTATGGTTACCAACTTCTATGAACGCTATGAAAAATAGTAACTTGACATAGTCTAGTATCTATAAGTAATTAATAAAGAATGTAATTGAACAAGTAAAGGTTTCCCCCCAAATATCCAAATATACGTGTAATAAGATTCGACAGACTCAGCTGCTGAAAGTTTAGTTTCAAAACGCTCCCAATTATCGTAATAACTTTAAATAAAATAGTTCATTATTTATTTTAAGATTTGTTTAGAAGAGATATACTTACAAATTATTAAATATTCGAATTAGTTTCAAAAGGCTATCATTCCCTTAATAATTCAAAATGAAATAGTTCATTGTTTATATGAGATATGAAATTATCAATTTTGAATAAGTAGTACTCCTATTTGTAGCTATGAATTTCGGTAAAGTATTAATAGTTAATGGAACCGTCACAAAAAGATCTTTTTAATCCTAAATAGCATAGCTCTTGTGTAGCTAGGCGTGAATATGAGATCAACTCATACGACAAGAATTCTACATCGAAGCGGGGTTGCCCTTGTGATTTATGGAAATTCTTCATAGCTCATCGAGAAATGGATACTTTTGTGTGTACCGTTCAATATTTATTATTACTAATCGTCTACTTAGAAAGATCAGAAAATAATAGTCTCACATAACCACAAATGGACGCGAATGTTGAGGCATATAACATGTATGCATTTTACGAATACATCCAGCCACCGGATCAATTAAGCAGTATAGGACTTTTCAATTCGGTAGAGCACATCGGAAGGCGTTTTAACAGATGGCTCAATGCCAGTAATGCGATCCGGTCAAAAATCCGATTTACGAATTACGCGCAATGTTTAAAAACGTAGTTCACATATATCTATGGCCAACAGTCTCGCAAGTCTTAACCAGTCCTATACATGCATAATTCGTAAACAATGATATATATGATACATTTACATGTACACGTTGCATTTATACAAATGCTGCTGTAATATGCATTTAGAAGTCTGATGGTTGTTCAATCATTCGCCTTGTAGGTGTCATCCATATTGTTCAAACCATTATCTTTAGTAATGAAGGTAAAATGGTCATAGAATATCAAAATATTAAAAAAATATTTATGAAAGATAAGGCTGGTTGAAGCGAAAGTATACAGTACATTTATAATAATATTAACCAAATTGCAGCAATGCTAGCGCAATACCAGGAATGCAAAGTCCACGTTGAAACTTAATAGCGCACTTAATAAATGAATAGGCCGAGCAACTACTTTTAAAAAATATTCACAGCGGTAGCTTCTCATCTGTAACATATTTTTTTTCTCTTCTCATTCCCTCATAAATCGAATCCCTTCTCCGGCTCACAACCAAAAAAGTGTAAATCGTCGTAAATCGATAAAGATTCGTAGGAAAGTGTGTAGTAGGATATAATGGAACAGGCATACAAAACCTGCCAAAATTATGATATACAGATTGTTCAACTGTAAAACCAAACGCGCATTGGCTGGCTGAGCTTGTGTCCTGCGTCAATTTTTATTTTGCTTGAATTAATTATTTCTAACGGGTTTTCGTCGGGATGTGGTGGTCCAGCACCGCTCAGCCTGCCAACATGTGCTTAGCTTTTAAAACTAGCTAGCATTGCAACATCTGTTTGAAACCCTGTCAAATGCCATCAGTAGGGCACTCGAATGTTCGTTCGATCTCTACAGACTTCTGCGTTTTGAAATAGGAAAACAACAGTTGTGATAATTGTTTTTCTCCTCTTATTCATAATCTGACACCATATGACTCTTTCACTACGCTGGACTGTATTTGCCAAAAAAATCAGTGGGGGTCGGATGGCTACAGTGTCCCAAAAAATTCCACATAGCGGGAGCATAATTTTCCCGTGTTCCTAACATTCCTTTTGTATGGGGATCTTTGGGACACCAGTTTTTTTTTAATGTACTAATCGCAATTTGGTCGCCTGGGGCAAGCGGAGAAATTGCTCCCCCAACTTTATTAAAATATTATTTTCGTTTGAACGATCCATCCTTTCAATTAGAACAATGGTGTAAAGGTGCTTGAAGCACAATTTAAGTCTTGAAATTCAATTATTTGAAAAAATATTTGCGCGATGCGCAATTTTTTTAAAGACTATCTTTCAAATCAAGTGAATTTCGGGAAAAGAAGACTATGACATTAATCATCGGTATCGAATTTGAGGAGAGTCAAATTGAACCCTCAAACGCTAGAAAAATGGGATCCAAAAATAAGTTGGGGGATGGGTCAACCCCCCTGACCTCGGCAAATACATCCTTGTTTCTACGTGTTCAAATCGCTGCTTAATTAAACTGCTAAGATTAGTTTGCTATGTTTCTAAGAGTCGAATTTAATTACCTTAATTTCGGTATAAGAAAAATGATTGTGCATAAGTTATTACTACTTTTAGAAAAGATCTTAAGAGAAGTTAAAACGATTCAATTGGATGCAATGTTTTTCAATCTGATAAACGAGTAAGTCCAAACAGCACAATATGGAAATCCTAGAGAAATTTCACGAATGAAACTATGCCTCGATGTATTTACTGTAGTTGGTATTTATCAGTTTACATATCAATTTGAAATTCAGAATCTCCGTCTTAAATACTGTACATTACGAATTTAGATATTTGTAGAGTTATTCTCTGTGTGAGCATAAAGATAATTTTTTTTACAAAAAGAATTTCCTATTTTGATTAGGAATTTTTCATTTTGGAGTTTCAGTCAAGATTCTTGACTTGACAAGTTTTTAACTAATCATTGTTTGAAGTCTTTTCCTTCTTACTTAATACAATGTCATTCATTACGAACGAAACGCCACCTTTCACTGCAGTTTTCTTAAGATGTTCAGGCGGTGGTCTGTTTGGCCAAGAAATAAATTGATGCTTGACCAATCATCAGAAAAAAGACGAACCGACATTTGCAGTACTTCTGAATATGGTTACAGACTAGAATATGTTTTACCGTTAAATGATTGACGTCACGGTCATGCATATATCGAACGTGGCGCAATATTACAAAATAGAATGTACATGTATAGATCAACACAATCAACAGACACATGACACATCTTGTTTTCGAGCGCAATTTCCATCTATCCAATCTTTAAAACACAATTTTTTCCCCACCAACCTCGCGATATCAGGCAGGTACACTGTACACACAATGTACATACATGTTTATAGTCAACTTCCTAGACCCACGTTCATTATGAACAACCTTTTCCCAGTATTAGGGCCGTGCATCGTCACTGCTCCATGATTGGAAATATAAAAGTCGACCATATCTGGTGCATATATTTATGTTGTTAATCATATTCCAATACCAATGGACTTCCGATTCGATTCCGGAATATTTCTATATCTCGTTATTGGGATTAAATACTGGTAGTAGGAAAGACAGAACTTGTTTGTAGTAAACTATTTTAATTTTCTGCAAATTGATGTGCAGATAGATTTGAGAGAAAAAATGAAATTGAATTGATTATACGAAAGTGAGAATGTTTTTGTAGATAATTATATCTTTTTTAAATTCTGATACTCACTAATAGACCGATTGCCGTCCTAAATTAGCTATGCGATGGGCGAAATCTTTACTATTGGTTATTGTAGCCATCTTGTTCACGATATCGGCTAAGAAAATGAACAGCGTTGACTGCCTAATAAGTGACCAACTGACACCAACTGCAAGAAGGAAAACCGTTCTGACGTAAATGTGGTGCTTCGTTAGAGTTGGATATTATATTTGGGGGTAGGGGATGTCAACTTCGTAGTTCACAATACAAAAACATGTCGGTTTACACATGTTTATTTAGAACACCATGCGGTAATTAATTGCTTGGTTTACTTTAGGTTAAATTTTCGGCAAATCAAGAGAGCTAGCTGTAAAGGGAAATAAAATATTATTGTTCTGAAGTCAGAGCTGAAGATCAAAGCAAGGAATTCGTAAAATATATAAATATTTAAAAATAAGTGACGACTCTATTTTTATTTACTGTAGAAGTATATATATATATAGTCGATTGCCTTAATGAGCTTGTGGCTGATTCGCTAATGGAAATGGAAACGTGTAAAAGACTTTGATTTTTAAAAGATGCAGTCGACAATCATGAATTGGTTTAGTTAATACTGTGGGGTTTTCTTCGTGTTTTCTAGTTCTACCCTCTTGCAGTTGGTGCCCTCGATTTACACCAGATTCACGCCTGGAATGCTGAAGTCACTACTCTATTTTTTAAAATGGTCCAAGAGCCCCTACTTAATAGTCCATGGTACGAGATTCGGAGAAAAGTTGTCAAATTGACTGAATTGAAGAGACCTTTTTCGAGAAATGAAGTAAAGAGAGAAAGAGAGAGAGACAGAGTGAGAGATGAACGTCATTCCGAGAATTGGAGCATCGCGAAAGTGTTCCGGCAGTCGTTGAATAACGACTTCGCCAAATTCTATGCGTCATGCTACCAGCGATGTACTGCGCAATCCGTTTGTATTTTGTTGGAATGACAACAAACTTTACATCCAAAAACAATTCGTCCCCGATTGTACTGTGCGGAACTTTTAAAAATGTAATCGGCGCCTCCTCTGCCGCGCTCATCGAGTTTCGACGAGGATGTCGATCTAGTTAAAGAGCGGAACTAGAAAGTTCGCCCAACTAACGCGTTCTCATTGGAACACTTGCGAGAGAAGAGTGGTGAGGGGAGACACGCAGCCGATGGGGCGCGTTCGTCTATCAAGTGGACGAGGCCGACGAGCACGCTTCGGGACTGGACAGCTCCTGCCCGCTGGCGTCGCTGGTGGAGGCGGCGTCGTCGTTGTCGTTGCCGTGGTGGCCGATAGGCGGCAGCACGTTCTCCTTGAAGTGACCGGCAATGTTTCCCTGCGGACGGTAGTGGGTGACCACGATGAATTTGCCGCCGCGCGCCCGCGCTTTGCCGACGCCGACTTCGGAGCTACTGCGCCACACCAACTGGGAAAAATGCCCTGCGGAATAACAAATATAGATCAATGATGACTTATAATGAAAATAAAGAAAATATTTAAAGTTCATCGGTAGACATCATGGGGTTGGGTTTGGTGCGATCTGTCAACAGCCTCTATCGATAAACGATAATGCGAATTGCATAAGTAATCGGCAATCGACAAGCGCCACCGACAAGGCACAACATTAGTAGTGAGAAATTTGAAATTTAAATCTTGGAATTTGAAAGAGGATACTATTACCTTAATGATCCCCAAATTTCATAATAATCGGAATATATTTGACCGACTTATTAAAGATAATAATAGGGGGTCCATAGTTTCAGGTTCACCCTGTAGACATGAAACACCCCGTGGCATGCTGCCGTTCATGGCATCAGTGCTATGAGTAATTGCCAACCACACGGGTGTGACAAATACTATTTCTTCTCCGAATATACATAGGGCCTAAGCTCTGAGAGGGGTACAGAATCTTCCTGTTGTGATCCGTAACTTCATTCAGTGAATTAATAATAATAAATAAAAAAATAACAAAATAATAGAAATAGGACGTCTTGATTAAGTAAAATAAAATGGAAGTTGTACCTGGGATAGCGCCGTTTTTATTGTTTAGTTAATTCATTTTTTAAATAATAATTTACTATTATTTATTGTAAGAAGAGTTATCGCCAACTCTTGCTCGTTTTTTCTCGTTCGGCGCTGTCCCGACCACAACTACCATTTTATTTGATCTTCGAAGCTTGTACCAAAATCGCCGGTGATTGCTCATCTTACTATGCACGGCATGCGCACTTTTACACTCAAATTAACATGCTTGTGTCGATAGAATTAAACGAATTAACGTTGCCATGTGCAGCTTCAATAATTCTATGATTATGAATTAAGTTGCTTGAAATGAAAACCGATGCTAAACCTCTAACTTTAGCCGCCGAACGACATTTTTCTCCTGCACAATGAAAACAGACGTTTGGGAAAAATTGGCTGCGCAGCTTTAACTATTCCAAAAATTGTCGGACCAATTTGATTGCGTAGAGAAAAGATCAATTTACATCTTAAAAAATAATTAATTTATCCTAGCTGTTCGAAATATATTATCTAGGGCGCCAAAAATAGATTCCAAAAAGATTTATTTATTCGTGCTGCCGCAAGACCTCTCTTCGCCAGATCTGTTGAATATATATATATATATATAAAATGGTATTTTCTGAATTTCAAAGTGGTTTTCTATTTATAGTATTTCAATAATTAAGAAGGAAATATTGTTTTAATTATCAGCTAATTTGAGTTTTAAATTGTCAAAGGTTTGATACACTTAATTGTTATCCTAATGGCATGGAAAATCTTTATTTCGTCTGGCACCATACGTGTGACGTTTTTGGCGCCAAAATACCCCGCCAAAATCCAGTTGTTATGTAAACGTATCATAATATTTGCATTTCTTTACGAACGTTCTTTACTAACGTGTTATTGATTTACGTACCAGCATTAAGGTGCAGCAGGTCTGGTTCAGCGTTAAAGTTGTACTGTCTGATGCCGCTATACCAGTAAGCGACCGCTTCCCGTCCTGCAAAAAAGAACAACGATCGTAAAACATTCGCGATAAACTCAAGTTGGCGTGGCTGTTGGCTACCGGCGCATCCTCAAAGTTTGAAGCATCGTATTTGCAAATTGAACGGTAAGAGAGGGAGCGGATGGAAAAGCGAGAGACAAAAAAACGATGCTGGTGGTTCACTCTTGGGTGCGTCACTATAGATTAAGACGCGACTACTCGTCCTCGTCCGTTTGATTTATTTTCTCTGTCTCCACCATTTTTTGAGTCGCCATCTTGGCGGGGATCTGAAGAGTTTCCCTGCCTTCAACGATAACAATTTCCATCAAAATATTGTCTTGCCCACCAGAGATTGGGAGGGGATGTCCTTTTCACCCCTTTTCGGAAAACAGCGCCGTCTATCGATAAAAGGTGAAACTACGAAGCTCACCCAATCGGTAATACTGGCGGCTCTCCGCGTCGTAATTTCCCCTCTTGTCGATAGAGGGCGTTGCTTTCCGAAAGAAAAATGGGCGTACTATATGAATCGTTGTGAAAAACTAGGATTTCCGAGATTGGGACCTTGAGGCGGGCCCCCATTAAACCAAACTGCTTCGAGGTCTTCCAGCGCTTTTGGGTCAAACCGCCCTTCGCTACTCACCCTTGATATCGAATTCTGGAACGCAGGACCAGCGATGGAACAGATTCTCGCCCACGTGCTGCGGGTTCCGATGGTAGAACGTGTCGTTGTGGGCGAGAAAGTTGGCCCACTCCTGAGCACTTTGGCACAGCTTCAAGTCGATAGATAGAGAAAGGGGGGTGGGGTGTGACAGGAAAACAGGAAGGGGGCGGGGGATGAGGTTACCATGGGGCGGAGACGCGGGTATAGAATATGAGTGGAGAGGATGAGGACGGGTGGTGTGAGGGAGGGAGGAGAAGACAATACATAAACATGAACGATCCGTATAAAACCTCGAAAGTAGGATGGGAAAAAAAAATCTTTGATGCAAGCTATTCGTTAGGCCTACTGGATTCGCACTGAAGATTGGGAAAGTTGTAAGGAGTCTATAATAAATAAAGGATCTCAGAACCTATCCTCAGAAAAACTATTTCAGAAAAACTACAGATTACCGTCAAAGGCGAAGTCAATTCCAACCTTGATATGTTGCTGCGAGCGTCTTAATCTTTTGTGTCGCGAGTGTTGTGTTGTGTCGCGTTACGATCGGTGCATGCGATCTCATTAAATATTTTAGAGTTTCTGAAGTGTGTGTGAATTAATCGTAGTTTGTGCGCAAATACCGGACGAACTTTGACCTCGCGAAACTACATCGAACCACTGATCATGTTTTCAAAATGACAGTTACCGCGCGAACAATGGCGTGACCATGGCCGGTATTCGAATGGACATCGGCTATTGGGCCCTGGTGTGTCACGCGAACTGAAACTCCATGGCGGGACCTAAGAGCCTCCTCACATTGCCTCTGCTCCAGCACGGCCTCCGAGGGACTTCCTGGGCACTTAAAATGGTCAGTCCCTCATGCACTGAGTGTATTTTAATATTAAAAAGTAGTTTTTTTAAATGACAATTACAGAGATATGAACACAACAATGGACTGCAATCGAGAATCGGTAGCAAGATCGTCAATAAACAACTTCAGGAAATAAAGAAATTGCAGATTTGTGATACACAAAGACAAACGTAAGAACTCACCGAAAACGTTCGTCTTGAAACTTGGTAACAAAATTATTTTATTTATTTTAATTTCTTGGATTTTGTGTTTCACAAATCTGCAATTTCTTTATTTCCTGAAGCTAGATCAGAAGTAAACGTTGTTTATTGCCGACTCTCGATTGCAGTCCAAGCAATTATCCTATATTTATTATTATTATTACTACCATCGGCTTCATATTTACTATTTTGAAGAAGTGCGTTTAGATAGAAATATTAATATTCGGCAACGTTGGCCAAAATGAATGCTATTCATTTAAAAACATGATAGCGTCTGTGCGTTCTACATTTATTTGCTGACAACCTATTTTAATAAAGGGGTGAACGTCTGAGTGGTTTAATTTTTCTTCTTCTTTAAGAATTGAGATTAAGATGCCCTCTGTCGGCGCAATACAAAAGCTTTGGCTTACGTAAAATTGTCTTTCGATAGTTTGACATGCCAAGATTTAATTTTTTCATTTAACTAGAAAATTTAAAAAAATCGACATGACAATATTTAAATAATGACAATTTAATATTGGCATGTATATTTTTCGTTGTTTTCATGTATAGCAATTAGAAGTTGAAATAATTTGAAATTTTAAGCGAAACCATGTCATGAGTTGAAAACCAGCTTTAGATTTTCACGCTCCCGTAGAGTTGCTTGATAGCGACTGGGTTCACGCACCGCCTCCACAGGACAGGCTATAACAATATTGGAGGAGAGCGAGCAAGGAGTCCTGGGGAAGCTTACTAATGAAATAAAACAGCCTCGCGTGTGAGAGCATCACTTGGCTTTTTCTAATTTCATCCTCCGGTTTACACATATAAAAAAGGTGGCGTGCGCTCTATGGGCCTATGCGTGTGGTGTATGTGTGTAGCCGCTGTATCGGCGGAGTCCTGAATACAGGCGCCGGATCGCAGTTTAATTTAATAGCCAAACGTGCCCGGAATACCTAATTGGAGATAACCTGACGCGACGAACGGGCCGCTGATCTCAACGTCTAAAGGCGGACGGAGTCCGAACGATATCGTTATATTATAGCTGGGCTCGCATTAATATTGACGCCGCAAGCCGCTTCTGATTGGAATATTGTTCACACGCGCTCACGGGTAAACCGGCGTTTACATTATCGATCGGGACGACGTTCGGCTCCATGGAAATGTCATTTTGTTTTGGGGGGAGTCTAGCACGCACGCGCGCTCTTCGCCAATATCTAAATCTTCAGCGTGCCGCTGTAACATCATACATCGCGTGAGAGAGAGCGTCCGGGCCTAAACAAAATGACATTCTCGTGGAGCCAAGCGTGAAACGATCGATACTATCGGATCGTGCAGGAGTGACGTGTGAGTGGAACGTCTCCCGTGTGTTTCTTATTACGCTAACGAGATTATCTGTTGTCGTGGGTGGACTGCGTGATCACTGCGATCGCGCTTTATGTGTTTTCAAACCGTGTGTGGGGCTTTTTTATTTTAGTTGTCGCCGCAGGTGGCGCTTTCTTGTAGCCGAGATGGTGATGCTGAACTGATTTATATCGATTATATCGACACGATTTGTTAGCGAAAGTCGTGTAAATAAAATTAAACGGAGTATTTAAGTTGTATTGATACTTTATATGAAAATGAAAACAAAAATTCTGAAAACATGACTCAATATGTTAGACGATGGCAGTTTAATTCTAAAGACGACCCTGGTGGGAAGATTGGATAATATAAAATGTCCAAACCAGACTGGTGTCCAGACACCAGAGATACGAAATCTGACTATGGGCGGGTCTGAGGAGGATATCTTTCATTGGTGTTGTGGTTTCCAAAGATTAACGCCAGGTGGCTCCCCTCAAATGAATTCACCAACAAATGGTCCTGTAATAGTTGGTGCAGTCGTGCTGTGTGATCGCCTCCAGGCGTGGCTGTTAAGTACAATGTTATTGACCGCTGTTTGGCATTCGAGCGCCAGCTTGGAAACGACAAATGTCAGATGCAATAAAAAGAGAATCGATTTGTCGAGGTCTTGACCCGGCCTAGTCCTATCTCTTTCCAACATGCGTCACCATGGCTTAGGCTGCAGAAGATGGCTTATTTATTAATTGGTATCACATTTACTATTCGCATCATCCATTGTCACTGGGCGCGCACGAAGCTGGGGTGGCAATTTTGGAGTTTCGATGTAGTTTAATCTTTGTAAGATGTCGATGTTATCATACGACTCAATCTGGCATTCACCACCAGATGGCCATTCCTATCAACTAGTCCTTTCTCTTAGTTAACGAAAAGCCATTTTAAATTTGTACCATTATAAGTTTAGATCATGAATTTGTCGTTCAATATCTTATATTGTATTCGGATTGATCCGGAGAGCACAACTGATAAGGAAAACATGTGGCCCGAATTGCGGATGGGGACGGATTCTCCTGCACAAATCATAGATGATTCATATATGAAATCAGTGCAGGGTCGGATTAACCAAGCGTTCTAGGAACTGTCCCACAGCGCGGCTCAAAATGGTTACGATTTGATATTGAAAGAAAATTACAATCAAACTATTTCCAGTTGTTCCCAGTTCCCAGGTTTGAACCCTTGCTTCTAGCATTTATGCGATATAGAGATACAGGCTGTATTTTAAAAGAATTTTTCAAAAATTTATCACGCGTGAAGCTCATCAAATTAATTTTTTTAAACATATAAATTGCAAGCTTGATGTTAATACTTAAAAATTCGTGCTTATTTGCCATCATTTCTTAAACATTCGCATTACTTGCGGTTACACGTAACACAAACATTAAGTAATTGAAGGTAAGTTTTAAATACAAGTCGCAATGTGTTACTTTTTTCTATATCGTTTTGTAGTTTTAAGTTATTTAAAAACAGACACACTGATTCAGGGCCGCATTTGGGCGCCCTTGCAAATAATCTCTTAGTTCCTCCAATTACACTCTTGCAAGTTACCTACAAACTGTTTATTTGATGCCGCTAAAATGTATTTATTTTTCGAAGAATTTTTAGAAAAATGAAATTGAAATTAATCGTCGCGAAGCGCAATTTCTTTAACAGCGTCCACGATAGGGAGCATGACCGATGACTTTCACATGCCACCGATGATTCATACGTGCATCTGTACCTCTGGAAATGGTGACCAAATCCACGTATGATCCGGACCAGGTTTTCTGTTAAAACACCACAGGCGTTTTTCGTATCGGTTGTGCTCTCTAGATCTTAACGACGAACGACGTAAAGAGGACCACCACCCCCCACACGATCGCCAAAATATCCTCGGATGCTTGCGTTTGCCGCGTATTAAAAATTTGTCGTTTTTTATTCGTTTCGTTTTGCATTTAAATTGTGCCGTCCGGTTATAGTTTTTACTACGCTGCATCGACGTCGCGTACACTAACCTACTTCCAACAGCGTGGCCCTGTTTCCAGTTCGACAAACAAAATAAAATTGCGCCCGCACAACATGCTTTTGGCATCCGCCGCGCAATTTTGTCTAACGAAATATATATCGTGCTGCGGTGACATCGTTTCGTCTGGTGGTGTTCTGATGGGTGAGTGTGGGGGGAGGGGAGAGCTTCATTTTTCGCGGTCTTGGCCCCGACGTTGACTTGGCCCAATTTTATTCGTTTTTATTCGCACCACTAGTACTGGGTACCGGGGCCAGACGGTTAACATATATGGCACTCTGCCGCAGAGCCAAACCATGAAATTTATGTTTGGGTTCACGTTCATCGTGCACATTTGCATATATATATACACGTACACGCAGGCGCTTAGATCCGCGGTCACTGGCGTCCCGTCGCAACGGAATAGTTATGACATTTGTTTGTACTGCTATCGTAATAATAAAACCAATGTTTTACTCTTGTCGCGTTATGGTGTGTTGATACGAGCGTATTTGAATGCTCAAATTGTTGGCAAAAATGGTTCCAAAATATTCGAATCCGCCATTTTTTTCGCCACACGTTTATCCTAAGACCTGATTACTTCTAGTCGAATAGTAGTTGAAACAAATATCCTATATTATAAAACAAAGAATTGGATTTTGGTGTGCAGAGCAAAATTTCAGAACGGCTCAATGAAATGGCATAA
>JAQGBY010003764.1:0-18307 GCA_034698785.1 Mycogona germanica | reverse complement strand
GAAATCGACGACGTCATGCTTTTGATGTGGAGACGCCATTTTTTAAGTTTGAAGCGAAAGGGAGATTACCCAAAATTGTGTAATGTTTGTTTCATTGAAAATAGAGATTTAAAAAATTATCGCTAGCGAATTATGGTGATGTACTAACGGCATGTTGATTTTTATGCCATTTCATTGATCCGTTCGAGAGTTAGTCTCCGGACATGAAAATCAAAATTTCTGTTTTATAATATAGGATTTTATGTTGCTACTATATTAGCGGTCTATCATTGTCAATGAATGCTCTTCGACAATGTTCTTTGTCAAATGTAGGTCTATGTCCCGTATTGTGATTGGCGTAGTCAGTGTTATTTTGTAGTCAATGTTCAAGTGCACTTCCGTTGCGCACACATTCCACGTGATTATTGATAGGAGTCTGTCTTAACTTGAAGACTCTTAAATTTCACCGCAGCAGACGTCCTTGTCCAGAAAGAGAGACCAATGAACTAGTCAACTCCGGCATCTGTAATTACAGAGTAATTGTCAACAATAAAGTTCCTTCGCCAACAAATGGTCATCGAATGTCACCAAGTGACAAAGAAAACTGTTGGCACAACTCTGGTGACGGTGGTACTCGAAATGACCCGAACACCCAACAATCTTAATCTTAAACGCAAAGATTTGTGTCACGTTGTTGGGCGATTAATTGGACGTGACACACCCGAAAATGGCGACTGTGCTGACGTGCAAAAATACAACATTGATTTGAACATTGTTGGGTCATAAGTTGCGCATTAGTCAACAAGTGCGTACCGGATTTGTAGGCGCACTAAAAATTATATTTTGAGGGCCAGACTTCAGGAGAAAGGCGAGAACCTTGAACCCGGGTCATAGTCAACACCGCATCAATCCTGACTACGTCGATAAAAAATCCCCAGTTCTCAGAAAAAGTTGTCGCGTTTGTGTTCCGAGGCATGAGCCGTGTTATCAGATATACTACGAGTGGTTACAAGCGGAAATAAAGCAAAATAAAATAAGGAAATGAACGAGAAGTGGAGCGAAATAACAACTCCTAACAGTGTGACGTCATAAAATCAGCGTCGCTCTGATAACCAGTCCTAAACTCCGAATATTAAGAAATGTTAAAATGCTTTGTTTATTTTACGTCAGGTCTCACGATTTGTATCATGGAAATGTAATTTTGTTTGGGCCTAACAATCACGCTGGCGATTTTAAACTCACGCGTGTACTTCACCAAAACAAAATGGCATTTCCATGCTAAGATGTGAAAGGTCAAAATTGAAGATTTCTTGGTCCTTTCTCTTCAAGATTTCAAATTTAGATTTTTAGCTTTCAAGGATGGCTTAACCAAAACAAAATCTTATCTCTCTGGAAGGTCAAAATTGATTAAATTAATCTTTTAGCTTTATCTTGTAAGGAAATACTTTCTATTCAATATTTCTGATTTTAGATTCTCAGCCCTTGCTTGCTCTTAAGGAAGGCTCGATCAAAACAAAATGGCATTTCCATGAAGAGTCAAAATAAAAACGGTCAAAATTGAAGAAATTCTTTTTTTGAGGAATTTCTTTCCATCGTAAGGAAGTACTTTCCCTTTAAGATGTCTTAATTTTAGTTTCTCAGCCCCTGCTCCTAAGGAATTCCATTCCAATGTCGACACGACAAGCAAACAAACAAGTGTACACAATAACCCAAGAAATTGTCACACAAAGTGCTGGCACCTTTCATATTTTGTGCTCTATTGGAAATGTCATTTCGTTTGGGAGCAAGCCACGTATAACAACCCCCCCCCCCTCCCCCAGAGAGTGAGAGCTAATTTCTGATGAGCAAAAACAGAGAAAGGTCACATCGTAAAAGGGGCCTGTTTAAAAGCCTATTCGGAATGTGTTGACGCGAACCTAACTCTTAATTTACAACAAGCGCCGTCAGAAATGTCAAGGTCAAGACCTAAAATACATAAACACACGAATAAAGGTACATATTCGAATAGTAAATCAATGCACTTTTAGGGTGTCGTCGAGTACACACACGCACAGCTTTAAGCTGATGCTGGCGTTCTCTCCATCGTAAAGCAGAGGTGTGGGTTGCTGCGTCGTGTTTGATGGAAGGTCGTTGACCTCTGACCCCCTTGACTGGGAGTCAATCGCCATCTTTATCGAGAAAGAGGAGGAGGAGGAGGAGGAGATTTAATGGCTGTTGTCGGCGGATTGTTTTCATCACGGCCATTAGAGATAAGGCCTAAACAAAACTGTCATCGGGACATGGCCTGATTTGGAGTTGACCGCCAATTATCGGTTGAGCCACACGAGGTGGCGCTGTCGTTGTCTCAATTGGTCTAGTCTTCGCGAGTTTTAACAGCAGCGAAACTCATTTTGCTTCGCGAGTCTGGTGTCGTGACTCGTGAGTAGATCACGAACCATTTTTGAAGAACGTACTTGGAAGAGGATTTGCATTATTTGACCTCGTGATCGCGGGTTCAAATCCAGGCAGAGACATCCGGAATTTTTCGAGTAAAAGAAATTCCCACACACGTGCTTGTACGATATCAGGTCCACGTCAGGTCAATCCCTACCTAGGTCTGAAACCTAGGCTAGGTAAAATTACCGGGTATCGGGGCGTTTGGTTTAAACTCACTTTGTCAAATGTTCACCGAAAAAGAGTCAGGGTTCCGGAAATGAAAACTTCAGAAATTGGCAGATTTCAGACAAACAATAACCTCTTAAACCGCAAAGGTCAGGCCGAACAAAGATTCGTAATTTCAAAAATAGTCACCAGGCAACAGAAACCTTAGAGGTGTCGAGTGGTCGAGAGAATCGCGGTTTCGATTCCGGCCGACACCTTCTCAATTTTTCGGGCGAGAGAAATTCCTTCACACGCCTTCTTTCGGAATAGAAGTAAAGATCCCTTTCCTAGGCAGCCTAGTTTAGGCAAAATTTCCAGGTCGCCTTCTGGGGGGGGTTTTGATATGTGCAATCAACAGTGAACCTTCTTAACAAACATTTTTTAAAACAGTAACCTTATCACGGCGCGATGAAAGTTGCATTTCCTTATTATCCTCCTGCTGCGCAAATATTATGATCACAATAAAACTGTTTCAATATTTTGACAGAAATACCACGAAAATAGATGATACAGGAATGCTTTTCTATTTATCTACTCGATTAACGTGTACAATCGTGCAAGAATGACTAGACTTGACACAAAAGTGAATCATTCGCATCTCGTATTATTACGCGGACGTTACCAAGGTGTGTAATATTACCCTTTGCCCAAAGTTTGTGTACTATATTTTTTTAATTGAATTTAAAAATTATTTGAATTTGACAGCTATCGTGTCACGTTACGTCACACGACCATTACGGTGGTGCAACAGGCCCCAACTAAATCCGCTGGACCTTTCTCTTCGCCGAATTGCTGTCGTTTTACGACACACAATTTAACACACATATCAACACGAATTGGGGGACCAAACACATGACGTCACTTATTGCCAAGCTCGGCCTTTACACTTTTACAGTTGTGTCTGGGTGCGACGGGATTTAACAAAAGCGATTTGGTTAATTGAGAAATCTCTTCAAAAACCAATTTAAACGCGAGTGAGTAAAAGAATAACTGGTTTCCGGTTACATCCAGACGACAAAATTTACGCAGATTCCAGTCGATTAATTACATTGTTTGAACTAAACACTTTTTGACCCGATGAGCTTGATTAAAGGCTGTATGGCGGACCTATGGTGGTTGGCCTAGCCTAGGCACGAGGAGGTTGGGGAGGACAAATTAAGTCAGTTTTTCTGCCAAAAAAAAACAAGGGGTGCCATGGGCGAGGCATCGACTCCTGAACACACTCTCACCAGAGATAATAAATACGAATAAAGCCGATGACTGGCCTCGCCCAGGTCATCACCACACAACACACTTTGGCCAAAATCCAAAAATGGCCACAAACAATAATCTTACCTCCGGAGAGAAAGAACAAAAAAAAATTAGAACCCGGGCGACACGTCTCACGATGTCATCGTCGGTCCAACCACGGGCGGTGGTCTCTCGTCGGCTATCCACAGATTTCGGGAAAAATTCGAGGGGCTGCACTATTTCACTTTGGGGACACAGGGGGGGGATGATGATGGCTGGTTTATATATCCGAGCGTGGCGTTTGTTGGGGGCACTTTTTTCTTCTTCTGGCAACAACGCGATGATGAAGGAATGGGAAACGGAGAACGTCAAAAGAATTTTCGATGATTTTTCGCACACACTACACACGCGAATATCCGGCGCGGCCGAACTACGAACGCCTGCTACTTCACGACTGTCGCCGACCGATTTTCTCCGTTGTTGGGCGAAAGTCTGGTACTGTTGCACGGGCCATCCACTAGGTGAGGTGGTGGCAGCACCGATTGCGTTGATCGATTGCAGCAGCCTGGAATTGGAAGGACTCTTTCCGACAACAAAAACAATAGGAGACGGGATGTGTATGTAAGCTAAAAAATAAATTTCAGTTCTGATGTCTTAAACGATTGAGAATATGATCAGGCATCGTGAAACGAAAAATGAGTTCGCCTGTTCCATCAGATCTCTTTCTTTCGGGATCAGCATGGAAATAGGAGCACAGTGATATTTATCCGAAACTACCACTATCTTATTTTTTAATCCGGTCACCCTGGAGCGACTGGAGAATTTCGAACGTTGTTGAACAAATAGTCGCAGGGCCCACATTTTCGTCTTTCAAATCTGATTCTCAAAATCGAAAAAAGTGATCTGCGCATGCGTATAATTCCCAATGCGCGCAAATTTGGGATTGTGCGCATGCGCAGATGACGTAATTTGAGGATGAGAATCTGATTTGAAGGACGAAAATGTGGATCCTGTCCGATTTTGATGGCACAGTACCCCCCTCTGGTGAGAGATAAAGAATTTCCAGTTGGCGTTAAGCGCGAAAATACAAATTGAAAAAGTTGAAGTTGTTTGACGAAATGTAAGGCGCTACAGGATGTTAAAAAGTTGTGCTCCACTCATTTTACTTTTAATATTTTCCTGTAAAACGTTTGAGTTGAGCCAAAGTCATGCAACGGTGATTCCATATCGGAAGTCGTTCCCCCGCTGACGACACCTAATCCGCCTAGCAACAAGGGCCGCCGTCGGCTCATCTGTCGCACGTATGGTATTCGTACGTACTCAACTGAAAGAGACGGCGGCGCACGTCACGTTGCTAGGTTGGTGCGCCGTTGCGAACAATGAGATAAGGCGTGATAAACTAGAAAGTTGTCACCACCTTGGATAAATAAAAAATGGCGGGAAATCACACATTAAAAAATACAGTCTTATAGACTTGTGCTGCACCCTAGTCTATAGTGGGTGACCTGACTTTACTCGACGACCTAGAACTCTATCAATACCATCTCATTGATCGCTGAACCAAGTATAAAGTTTGCGTACATCGGCGTGACGCGACGAAACGTCTCTCCTTCCATGATAATCCACAACCCCAACCGACGTCATACATCGACGGATAGGGTGCCGCAAACTCTCGTCAACAGTCTCACTTCACCACCACCAGACGGCAACACCAACCTACCTCAAACGCGGCAGCCAAAAACCGGAAGTGCCAGTCATTCGCCGATTGCGCCACTTCCTGCCAGCGTCAAAGGCCCAAAAAAAAACTACACTCGAAATCCACCATAACTCCAAAAGTGTTATCGGGTGGAATATTTGTGCGCTAAAAGACAGACGCGAAAATAACCTTCCACCTCAAACTCGCTCTTTCAATATCGGATTTACCAGAAACGATGAAATAGCCGCGAGGCCAGCCGTCGTTCCGCCACAAAAAAGTCTGTTTGTATGGCGGCAAATCATGTGTTCGGCTGCTCCCCGAGGCCCAATTCTCACGGACCAGAGGTAAGAGAGTGGAGGAGGAGGAACACTATTCAGGGGGGATGAGGGGGATGATACGCTGACCATGGTAACCTAATTACCATTACCACGACTCTCTCCCCCTAACACACAATCCAAGTCCAGCAGAGACCTAGAATCCGTCACCGCCGCCTATTTGTTTGTGTTTTCGTCAACGTCGACGCCCACCCATGCGTAATTTCAAGTGCCCTACCCCTGACACCTAGCCCCCTAAAAAAACCCTCATAGCTTCCCCTACCCCCCTTATTTCACTTTCGTGTTTATTTTGTTTTTCGGAGACAGATGGTACAGCCTGATACCTCGTACAGGGACTCGTTAAACCGTAATTGTCCAGGGCAACCGTTGTGACGGTACGCCCCCTAAACCAAGCCTCGTAAGCCCCCTTTACTACATGCACAGGTGCCACTGTTGCTGAGTCATTTGTTTCCGTTAATTCGGTAACCGTACACGTAGTGCATGTACACCTGAAAAACTTCACTATACAGAAATATCTCTCTTCCACGATACATGTCGGTTGTCCTTTAACTGCATGTACAGGGGCGCGTATTGTAGGATCCCCTAAGTTTACTTTGAGGGGTGGTCGTCGCGTCACACGCCTGACTATGTGCGGGAGAGGACGAGTTCGTTACGCAACATGTAAACTACTGCGATGACGCTTTCGGGGTCAGTGTTGGAAGCAGAATTAAAGTACTGTACATGTACAGTACAGTACATGTAAAGATATGCGTTCCTCACACATGGAATCACAAATGCCAACCGGTGCTTTTCTTTTGATTAAGGAGGACGTCCGAATGCTTCGCCTGAGAGTCATCGAAGGGACCAGTCTGGCCAAGAAAGACATATTCGGCGCTAGGTAAGACTCAACGAATCCCTGATTTCACCTCAACCTGATGCACTTAAACTGATGCACTACGATCACTGAGTGTCGAAAAGTCGTGTACGGTTTTCAGGAAAACATAAGAATGTTATCAGTCAAAAGTGGAAAAATTACATTCTACTCAAACCTAACGAATCACTGATTGTTCTGGTTTAACTTTTAACGTATCGTTTATGAGATTTGAGAACTGATTGACAATTCCTGGTGTTTCAAACCCGTAAGTGAGACTTCACGTACCCGTTCATACCTACAACTATTTTTCACCTGTAGCGTTCGTGTTGTCATAGTAACTATTTTTGGGTTGCGTCAAGAAAAACAATGTCGGGATTTTCTTCGATTGCGCGTTCGGTTTTTCCATTGTCCCAGGAAAACAGACAATAAATATTAAATACCCCAGAGACATACCATTATCATTGATTGGGCAATGTAACTAAATGTCAAGACTCGATCGATTGTTCACAGAATTTGGGTTTCTCAAATTGAAGTTATTTCTCAGTAATTTGGGAAACTTCTTGGCTCATAAAATTGACAATTACACAATGCCTGTCAAGTTGTGGAGGCAAGTTTAGGAAAATTTCAGCTTCACGAAGTTTCAATTTTCTAATTTCCCTGGATTTTTTTCTCCAATAATCTGCTCAGCAAATAAGCACTTACTGAGTTTTACTTCATCAAAAATCATTAGATTTACCAGACAGGTATTTGTTACAATTTTTACAACATACCTGTTAAGTATGGAATATTTAATTCCGATCGCGACTTTGAGAGTTTTTTATATTAATTATCCGCCACTTCCTTTTTAATAAATCTATTTCTTTAAATTGTTTACGTGGTTTGAGTAACATGCGGTTGATACATGTACATGTAATCTGTGGGTACTCGGTTATTTTGCAATCGGCAAGCCCTCGTCGTGTTTTCGGTGCCCTCGACGCTCGGGACGTCAGGGCCACCTGCCCTTAACCCACTTTTTTCCGCCGAGCGTTGACACATTTATGGCGAGAGTTCGGGGGCCACTGTTGGTTGGTGCGCGGGCCGCTTGGCCAGGTGAGTTCTAGACGAAGGAAGCTTAATTGGAAAAATGTAGACGAGTCGCCAAACAAATTATTCTTGCGTCAAAAAAACAAAAACAAGTTGTTGCACAATATGAGAAACGAGCTATCGGTTTTTGGTAGCTGTTGGGGTTTTCTTTCGAGCGAAGTGGAAGGAAAAAAATAAAGAACTGGCTTTTTTTTAAATTTTTGTGAAGGTCGTTGTGTAAAGTTGAACTCCAGAAACCGCCTCTTCTTATTTCGAATTTCTCTCGATCTTGACTCGCGACTTGCAATCTTCCCACTTCTCTGAATTCATGTATGAAAATTTGAATTGACCTCGTCTTGCCAAATTCCAGTTTCTTTTACTCAATTTTAAATTTGTAAGTTAAAATTATGACCAATGAGACGTGATTTGCTCTATCTGGTTTATTTTTTAAAAATACCATGACGTAATTTGTTGCTGCGAATAACTGAAGTGTTTATTGTTCAACCAGCTGTGGATGATGTACAGTAATGGCTGCCAATCATAAAACGATCCAGAAAAAACTTGATATCATTTCCATTACAGCAGGTGTAACTCAGAAAATATAATACAGTAGAAGTTGCAAAGTTGGTGCCGTTTGTCTGCGATTCGATTGCTCAGAAACGAAGTAACGCAGGGACAAGAAATTTGCACTGAATGCAGTGCTAACTCAACTTATTTCAGTTATTTTCGTTGTTGCGTTCATGAGATATGAATTTTATAAACTAAGATATTGCCGAGTCTGTTGTCAAGCGGTGCATGCCGGGACCGGTTTTTTCGACGTTCTTGACGTCACAAGATTGACCGCGATACTTGTAAAACATTCAATAGTTTACGTCGGCTTATGTTCTGAAGATTCCGGGTTCGAATTCCTGTTCTGGTAAAATTATTTAGCTGGTTAGTTGTGTCATCTGGCGCTTGTGATTTACATGTTCGGTGGCGTATGAGTTGCGCACTAGATGATTTTTGCAGGTGAGTGGTGTGGGTGGTGGTGGTGATGGGGAGGAATCGTACTTGGAGCCACTTTGCTGATTGGAAGATTTTCACAGGTGACTCACGGCATAATCGCCTGGCGTCATTCGTGATAGCAACAACAAAGAGGCGCGCTTTTAAAAAAGCTGCTTTTTTTTGGGTTCCTCGCGGCGAAGGAAAACGGAGAGCGGGTTTGCTATTTCTGACAATGGTTGACCCTGAGCTGATACAGAGTGGGAATTAAGGTTTTTTTATTATATCTTATATAGAACGTCTCGGATAATCTGACACGTCGCGGGTCAATTTGGTTGGGAGGCAGACTTGTCACAGGTCCTATTCCGGGATCTCTCGTTGGTTCTATCCCGGGGGAATGCTCGAAGCTTCTGGTGGTTGTTCGTTGCCATGTTCTGGTTTTTCCCTTGTGATGACAGTTCTCAGGGTTTCATTATTCGAAAAAAATCAATTTCCTCGCACCTGACTCCTACGCCAACAATTCAATTGATTCAACGCCATCTAGCGGTAGATCTTTTAAGTCCTCAACTCTGGTCGCCATGCTGTTCACCATGCACCATTTACCATTATTATAGTATTAGAGAAATTAAGTTAGGTTTTCTTCTTATAATTGGTATTAAGGTATTAATTGAGTAATAATTAGAAATTGGGGATCTAGTGTGGTAAATGTCGCTGGCATCACTGGTACAGCACGTGATTGCGCACGTGAGAGGGTCGACGGCGCCATTTTGGTGATGTGGAGACGCCATTTTGGAATTTTTCTTTTAAATTAATGGCCAGAAGTATTAGTTGAATAATAATCAGAAATTGTGGATCTAGTGTGGTAAATGTCGCTGGCATCACTGGTACAGCACGTGTGAGCGACGACGGCGCCATTTTGGTCGTCATGTGGAGACGCCATCTTGAAATTTTCCATTTTAATGGCAATGCTTAAAATTCAACGGCTAATATCTCGAGAAATACTCAACATGGAGATCTGAAATAAGTTGCAATCACTCGACTACATATTTGCGAAACTACATCTCAACTTTTAACCAATTTAGTTATGCCGTTCGTAAATGAACGCCCAGTCAGGTTAAAGAAAATAAATTAAAAAAGAAAGGTTATTCAGGATTATAATGTAGATTTTATTGCTCTTTCTCCGAGACATTGCGGTGAAGGCTAACCCTAATAAATGATTGTAATCAAATGGACTTGTCACTAATCCAAGTATCCGTTGGCACGGAACGTAATTGATATCTTAGGAAATGGCCGATGAGTTTGATCGGGAGTTCGCCAATTGTAGTAATCAAGTTCAGCCACCAACCGGCTCACTCCTTATCTCTCTTACGCAAACATTGTTACTCCTACTATCTGTCTCAATGAATTGGTTCCAGTCTCGAGGACTCGTGTCCGTTCTACTTGTGAACAGGAGGAGGGCGTCTGGGTGGTCTTTTTGCCCAGAGCGCCATGTTGCTTCGAGTCGGGTCGACTAATTAGTGAGTGCAATGCAGAAGCCGGAACTAGGAACCCCTTTACAATTACAAATTTTAGCCAAGAGAGGGGGCCTATGGCGGGGATCCAAAGACAAGTTGGGGACAGAAATGAATTTATTTTAAGAGGCCATTCCACTGTCTACACACTCTAGGGACACCCCCTAAGCGCAAGGACAAGGACTAGAAAAAAGGTATCGACATTGGAGGTTAAAATTTTCCGATCGTGACACCTTTTGGTGAACGGTTTATGGAAAGTGTCAATATTTTTTCATTTGTAAGAAAGTTGTTGCGCTAAAAATATTAACAGATTCAAAGTTGAACGTCTCGTTTTGACCCGCGTGGAACGCCTATTTAAGTTTAGAAGCATTTAATTTGCATTTATAAGAAGCATTTTAGAGGCACACTTTTTTATTTAAAAGCATTTTTCGTTTCATTTGCATTTAGAATGCATTTTATGTGTTTAGAATCATTTCGATTACGGGTTTTAAAGCATTTGTTAGGCAAATTTCTAAGATCAGCGTTGTTGCCAAAGATATTGTCTCCGAAAAGAACGCCGCATGCAAATTATTAATAGTTAATTCAGGTAAACTGAGTGAAATTGAAGTTTCGAAAAACAAATTTAGAGAAGCCTTATCCAAATGAAATGAAAGTGCCGTAAAGCACCTGAAGCCATGTGCAGAGTATACAGTAGAAAGCAAAAGTCGATTTATGAAGTAAACTAGGAGGTTACTCGGCTTTGCCTGGGTTTACAGTAACCACTAATGAAATGTAAAATTAATTGTTTAAATTTACCGGCTATTTTACGTTTACACGATGACACGCGATAAACGCACACGATATTCCGATTGTCGTTTACATTTTTAACATTTTGAAAAATTCGAATTTTCACGTGCTATAATAACGTTATGCAGTGGTGCCGCAACATGGGTTTTTTATATATTTAAAAATGTGGATTTTCAATCGTTTGACAATCGTTATGTTAAATTGAAAAAGAATCATTTTTAATATTGTTATTTTATTTTATTTTTATATTGAAAATATTATTCCGGTAAGAGTACGTGGTATGGTGTGCTTGGTTGGAATTGTTATCTGGTTTGCTTGGTTGTCTCGGGAAATCGACGACGTCATGCTTTTGATGTGGAGACGCCATTTTGTAAGTTTGAAGCGAAAGGCAGATTATCCAAATTTTTGTATGGGTTATTTTATTATGTTTTATTGAAAATTGTGATCTGAAAAGTGATCGCTAGCGAATTATGGTGGTATTCTAACGGTATATTGATTTTTTTGAATTTTCATTGATCCGTTCGAGAGTTAGTCTCCGGACACGAAAATCGAAATTTCTGTTTTATAATATATAGGATGAATGAAATGTCAATTGGTGGACTTCGAAGTAGACGTCATCAAATGTTTTTGCGCCAATCTGAACACGGGACCTCTGGACGCAGGCCACGTCAATTTGTTGGCCGGTGCAATACCTTCGTGAATACATACAATAAGTGTGACGTAGGGATCGGCCGGTGGCGATGACTCACAGCGACACCTATGTGTATTCACGAAGGTATCGGTCATAACCACTTTCCCCCCGCGACTGCGATCCTCGGCGGCGGCGCATATCTCAACTTCCGGGTCGATAAACTCGACCACGGCTTTTTTTCTTTTTTTTTTGACTGGTGACTGGATTTCGATTGAGTTGACAAAACAAAGAAGCGTCGCGACGTCTCTTTTGTTTTTTGGGGAGGGCCGCCGCGCGTCGTCACTTGTGGGCGGACATTTTTCATGTTCGTCCAGGGCGCCTCACAACCGACGAGACATGATCGAAAAGCTCATAACTGAAATTAATTGCATGAAGTTGGAGGATAGGAGTTTCGAGGTTCAAAGAAAATGACCTTTCGATGAATTCGGTTACCGGGGTTCGATAACTAGTTGATCGACGTCACCAGGTGGCGCTACAGTCGAGCTGGAGCTGGCCATGATTCTGCCAGTCACGACTTGTCGAATCGGGATATGTTGGTGCGTGCTTATGCATTTTGAGGAGGAGGAGGGAATGGCTGCAAAAATATAAATTAGTCATTTCGATTAGCAGTGACGTCATTTTTTATTAATTTGCCCCAGGTTTTTGACACGCTGGCTCTGGTATAACGGAAGCGCGGAGGGGTGGGGAGGGGAGAGGGGCGAGGGGCCGAGGGGGGTTGTCTTCGGTCGGCAATTAAGAAAAATTCTACCTGTACAGTTAAGACACACACACCTTGTATGACCACACGTCGGTGAGTCACAAATTCTTGAAGACGTCGTGATTCAACACCCCTTGTTACTTACATCCGGTTCAGGAGGTTAGACTCTGGGTGCCCATGTTTTTGCATAGTTAAGTTATTGCGAGTGCGTTCAGCTTTTCATCCGGATCCCCGACATGTAACATACGACACTTCCGGAGACACATAGCGCAATTTAAAGGTTTTTATTAACAACGCCTCAACAATTTCGGAAAGACGTTGGTGCCATCTTGCGGATAACCTTTGAAATTAAAAGTTCCGTCTTTCGTTTGTTCCGAGGGGTGGAGGCATGTTCAACTGACAATTTGGCATTTGTAATTGCATTGAGGTTTAGGGTAAAAGATATCCGAAACGTACTAGGATTGTTTGCGGTTCCGGTTCGTTAGTCCTCGTATCATCCGGGTGTCTGGGATCTCTCCTTGATCAGGTAGGCGTGTGTGTGTTCAAAAGGGCGGGGAGAAAGGGATCGCGATTGGTGGTGGGAGGGGGGATGGAGCACTCGGTTCAGAGGCAAAAGAGTTCCGTCTGTGGCGCCCCTGGTGGGGAGGAGGGGAGGAGGAGGCCAGGAGCTTATGAGCGGGGGCAATGATCTCCTTGCTCTAAACGTTCGCGTTCCGCTCCTCTCATTCATTGGAGCTCTCTCTCGCTCTCTCTGCTCATTTAATTTTATTATTTTGGTTGTACCTGCTCACTATTTAACTTCGCTTCCGGATGTAGGAGACCGTCGGACTAAGACCTACCTGGCTGTGCATTTTAGTCTTTCAAATTCAAAATTCTAAACATCAAATGACGTCATCTGCGCATGCGCACAATCCACAATTCCACTCAATCGATGGTTTTGAGAGAAAAGTGCATTTTCGTCATGAATTTGACTGAAATATCAAGTTGAGGAATCAACTTCGATTTCTGGTCGCCTCAGAGTCCCCAATTTCAGTATTTCAGAATCACTGCGCCCACGAAAAAGGCACAATCATAATTCAGCTGTTTCACTCAAATACAATTGGACTAATATTTGCAAAAATCACATTCACTTACCTCGCAGAATCCAGAAAACTCATAATTCTACTACATTTGTTTACAAATAATTTTGGCGGATAACGACGGAGTCTGCGACTGTGCAGTCAATGAGATTTATGCAAATAGAATTAAAATTGTATTTCCAATTGTATTATACTCTAAATTGACACTCCACAAGATGGCCTTCATGGCCATCATGGTATCTAGCATTTATTTATAACATTCATTGTTTTTATACAAAAGCGCTTTTAAAAAGGGCCGCACAAAACCTCGATATTAGCCAAAATCGGCGAATCGATCATAAATTCGACATAATCGAGTGGCTCGATATTATCGATGCAGACGATAATCATTTTACGAATTTACGGACAAATTCAGTATTTGATCATCAACTTGGTGATGACGAAAATAAGGTTTTCAGAAATCCTCAGTTGAGAACTTGATTTTCTCAGGAGTTGCTTCGAAGTTCATTTTGTTTTTGAGAAAGACCAAAATGCGCACCCTACTCCACTTTCTTGACCCAACACGGATGCGTCGATTTTTCTCCAAAGTATAAACGCAGCCCTCTCCAGCACGTGTTTCAAATTCTCGCGCACATTCGAAAATGGGCGAATTGTCTTTCGAGAACGAGACTTGTTTTTTCCTAGGACGGACTCGCCGATTTTGTTCCAGTGCCCGCACGCACCCTGCTCGAGCATGTTTAGCTAAATGAAGTATGTTTGGCCATTGTGACCTAAAGGCTCACTCAATTTCAAAGATCACTCAAAATTAATTTACATTTTGACTATTCTGAAACTTTTTCTCTTTCTATTCGCCAATTTCGACTCGGAACGCACAGGTCACTGGACGATGATTGGCTCCCAATTTTTTACAACGACTGATCTTGGTCAGTTTCCATAGCAACGTAGGGGGCGCCACCTCGCTATCTCGCGCGTGTTGGATAGAAATTCGTATTTACCCAGGACACATTATTAAGGGTCAATAAAGGTGAGATTGTTTCGTTCCCAGAAAAGTTGGTGGGCGGTCGAGCAATTAATGACGTCGGTGACGTACCTTCGAAACGAGTCTGCCGTCAGACGAACATCTGACAGCGCCGTCACCGGCGAAAACGTGCCCTACTCGCATTCCCGCCAAATTAACCGATCCGTATTGAAATTTATATCGGATGTCGGCTTGCCTTTTGAACTTGGAATGCAAGTGTCAACGACATTCTGCTCACTCTCTCGAATTTCTAAATATTGTTCTTGCGGATCATCTACGGTGCGTCGTACTTTGCATTGACAAATCCCTGCTTGTTTTTTTGGACTTTTGAGGCGAAGGGGGAAAAGGTCCACAATGCCGTACGAGTGTCATATGTTTTTTAATGGATAATATGGCGTCGTTCCAACAATGCAATTCGACGCAGTTTATTATAGGCGTGTTGTGTGTGTGGATGTGGTCGAGCGAAGTTGGCTAATTTGTTGTGCTACATGTACAAGAGTGAAGTCGACTATGCTCGGCTGTTCCTAGACAGGCATTCGGTATTGTTCGTGAAATCAATGGATTTCAGTCCGAGCGGGTTAAAGGGTTAACTCAGCGTCAATGTTCCAAAGACCTGGGTGCGCATTTTAGTCTTTCTCAAAATCAAAATCAACTTCGGAGCAACTTCTGAGAAAATCAAGTTCTCAGCTGAGGATTTCTGAAAACCTTATTTTCGTCATCACCAAGTTGATGATCAAATACTGAATTTGACCGTAAATTCTTAAAATGATTATCGTCTGCATCGATAATATCGAGCACTCGATTATGTCCATTTTATGATCGAATCGGCGATTTTGGGTTAACATCGAGGTTTTGTGCGGCCCTTCTTAAAAGCGCTTTTGTATAAAAACCAATAATATTGCAATAAATGCTAGATACCATGATGGGCGCGGCCATCTTGTGCAGTGTCAATTATAGTGAAATACAATTGGCAATACAATTTTAATTCTGTTTGGAAACGCTGTTCCTCTTCACGTCAAGGCTCATTCTTGGTACAGGCCCGAACGTTCGAACCATCCAGTACTTGGACATTCGACCATAAGTTGGCTTCATAAAATGGTGTCTCTTCATGATAGATTTGAGGCCACTTGTATTGCGCCACCTACCGATAAGGCGCCGAAACAATGTGACTAGAGCACTAGGTATTTGAGCAACGAACTGAAAGACGTAGGTATGAGGACTTGTGAAGTCGTCCGGTCTGGAGTAAAACTCTCCTTTTAGTGCCCATGGGTGTCTGTTTCCGACCTCTGGTGACCTCTGCAGATAAAAGTTCTCCAATGTTTCCGATCGAGTCCTCTTTGCAGGTTTAGTCCAGAGCTATCTTTCTATATATATATAACCCCATCTATCCACTCGATCCATTGTCTTCCTTTTTTCCTGCTGCCCTCAACTTCACCCAACATAATGTCCTTTCCCATTCAGTCCAGCATCTGCCCCCATGAAATGGCCAAAGTTGGACAGCCACTGTCTTACCACCCTGGCTTCCGGGGAGTCATCTGACTCCGATGTCCATGTAATTAACCAGTAATTAACCATATTCGTTGTTGATGACATATATGTACATGACGTTAATTGGTTACCGGGTCTCTGGTACAACGGTGGTGAATGTCTAATGATTTCCACTCACGCCATTCTGTTTGTTCTTATATAAATTAGGAAAATGGTAGATCCAACGAGATCCTCCGAGAGAAAGAGTTAGTTCCGGCAAAAGATAATTCGCAACGTCGGTTTCGATTTTTGTTTGATTGTCGGGAAAGGTGTTCCCGTCCTACGAGTAACGAAATGACAGGTGCGTATTTAGACCTGTGTTACCTGTCGTGGGACGTCCTTGTCGACTGTCGACTGAAAGTGGATCTACGTCTAACTCGTCGCAGTCTAGTACATTCGAATCGCTGGTTTTGTTTACTCTTTTATCAGAACATCTGCGCCTTTTTTGTCCATTGTTGTACAGTGAAACTGTTTCCCATTTCAGACCTGCAGGAAATCTTATTGAGAGTAGATTTCTGCGGTCAGGTGAAATAAATTGGAGCCGACGTTTCTAATGTATTTTGGAGGTGTAAAACTTTTTATACTGTACATCTAAAACATCCTTGTACCTGTTAGGAAAGCGTTTTCGGCAATCCTATTCAACGAGGTGTGATTTTTGTCGGAGGAGTGTCGTCTCCTTTCCTAGGTCCGCGACAGTAGGGCCAACGACTGACGCCAGGGGTCGCTCACACGCCTACGCCGGACGAGCGCTGGGAGATAATGCAGCGGTGGTTTTGCAGCCGTCCCCGGGAATCACTGACGTAGTTCGAAAATCCACTTATCGCTTAACTGCGAGATAAATGTCAGGGGCACGGATGGCCTAGCTGTGTCGGCTCGGCCTTGCAATTACACTTAGAAACACGGCGACGAACACCACGACGAGACCTAAAAAACCCATCATTGGAGGCGACCCCGCTCATCTGGCCTAGCCTAGGTTTCATACCTATTGCATAGATAGATAGATAACGTCCATCCCATTCCATTACCATTTAATAAGCCTGCGAGTAAGTGGTCAGAGTTGTCAATTAGCCGACCTGATTTTCAGTCACCTCGAATTGCAGTGTACACCTAATAGCCTCGGACGTCGGGATGACGTCATCACCGGTCAAACTAAAAAATATAAAAATAGAAACCGACCGGCGATGATGAATTCACGACAAAATGACCTCAGCATTCGTAATGGTGATCCGTTTGCTCGAATTATAATTCGGTTATCTAGATTACGATTCAAGTTAGATGAATTTGAGGAACGGGGGAGAGAGGGGTGTGTGACGTCATCCAGAACCGGTAAATGGGGTCTCTGGAATTGTCCCAATCCGTTCATTCCTAATCCATTATCTGCATTGACAACTGCCCCAAAAGGAATATTTAGATCTGAATATTTAAAATGTAATTGATTGTAGGTGGAAAGTGCATTGGCACCAGATGGCGTTGCCCAACACCTGTAAGATCTCAGTTAAGTCTGTTAATGAATTGGAATCGTCTTTTCATTGAGTTCTCGTTCACATTTTGGCAAAGCTGGACTTCCGTTTTGAGACGTCCATTGTTGATGGATGATGATGACTCAAAGAAAGCCAAATGTTTTCCTCGATGGGACGAAATGTTTGGGGGGATCGATCATCGATCCGAATCGAGACTGTTAATTCCTCGAATAACCTGTGGAGTCGCCGATGCGAGAGAAGCGCTCTCTGGCTGAGATTTTTTTGTCGTGTAATTAAGTTCTAAATGGCTGCGTCATCATCATTATAATCGATTGGCTCATTCTTTCATTCTCTTACACTTAGGGGTGCATGCATATTTATTCTAAGCAATAATATCCTTGGGTCTTTGAGCGGGCCTGACAATTTTTGAATTCGACATGAGACTGGGGCGTTACGCCGACTAATGTAAAATTTCTCGGGAATCCTATATTATAAAACAACATATTTCGATTTTCGTGTCCGGAGACTATCTCTCGAACGGATCAATGAAATGGCATAAAAATTAACTTACACTTAGTAAACCGTCATAATTCGCTAGCGACGGAATTTCAGATCTCAATTTTCAATATTTAATATAAAAATAACCCTTACCAAATTCTGGATAATCTCCCTTTCGCTTCAAACCTAAAAAATGGCGTCTCCACATCAAAAGCATGACATCGTCGATTTCACGAGACAACCAAGCAAACCAGATAACAGTTC
>JAQGBY010003763.1:0-18308 GCA_034698785.1 Mycogona germanica | reverse complement strand
AAACTTGTTAAATATAATTTTCTGTTTTTGCATGTATACAGAGTACTCTGTAAACACGTTCTCAACATCTATGAAACGCAGTTATTTATCATTCCGCAAATACGCGATCTCATCTCGATACTCCAAAAAGATTTTTTTGTCTTTTTGTCTATTTTAAATTTTCGATGAACTTTACAATTGCATTCGCTATTCACAGCGATTGGGCAAGTTAAACAGTTTGAGGAGCGATCAAAATTAAAAAAGATTAATTTGGTGCGAGAATGAGGTGAAATGTGATTATTGCTTTTGCTTGTGGACACGAAGTTCGGTTACGGTTGTGTCTGCCACGAACATTAAAGACATCGAAATCGTATTTTATTGATGTTCGACTTTTGGGACTTCCAGATTTGAAGTGCACACTGATATCTTGTGGGGCATACTGACCGGTGAGAACCCGTCGTAACAGGGACTTCGCGGCTCTCCGTTGCTCTTGAGCTCCTCGACGACCAGCGAGGGGAAGAGCCCCGTCTGTCCGTCCACTTCGCCCTCCCACCAGCCGTCGTCGACGTCGTGGACGTGCTTGCGCAGCACCCGGATCACCTGACCCTCCGAGAAGGTCACTTCTTCCGGGCAGGTGGCCTCGTAGTCGTACACAGCGCGGCAGTACTCGTATTCTGTGCGGGGAACAAACGATCATATCCAGGGACCGTCCAACCAACTGAGTCGCGACTTTATGTATAAAACCAATATAGTTGAGCTGTCTACCTGTGACACCCAGTTGGCCATCGTGGTTTTCCACGATGATCGGAATGGTCGACGGTGGTACGTTGGACACAGATCCATCGAAGCCAAATTCGGTGTCGTCTTCGTCGGCGGCGTAGTTGAGTCCGGCCGAGCCTGGAGCCCCATCCTCCTCGTCGCCCCACTCGTAACCCACTGTGTAGTCCACCGAGGAGAAGGAAGCGCCACCCGGATACATGCCGTCGTTGGGGTTGCTCTCGACGCCGGTGTCGATCTCCACGTAGTTCTGAGGCACCAGACCCTCGTGCCCCTGACTATTACGTGCCTATAGAAGTGCAAAATACACTATTAAAGCCACCTATAACTGTATTTAAGACCATGCCATAAGATTGAAGAAAGTAACTGTCACTCTCACCTTGACCCAACCCTCGGCGTCGCCCTCGCCCACCACCTCCAAAACTTCCTGTTCGATGATGCTCAGTTCGTCACTGTTTTGAGCCTGTAATCAAAATTGCATTGAGCATCAATCAATGCAAAAAAGGTACAAGTGTAATAATTTCTAGCGCAAAACGATCAGCGTTTCAAAATACTGTAGTATTTTTTATAGTCGCCCATAAGTTATTAAGAACTACTAAGTTACCGCAAATGGGAACTTCTGTTGTATGAGTATATTTTATTCCACCTCTGCAGAAGCTTTTTGGGGAATAGGTCTACCCGAATAAACCTAAATTTAGAAAATCCGGGATTTTTATGATTTTAACATTGCGCATGTTTCTGCTTTTTTAATGAACCGGCAGACATCAGCCGGTCATGAATTTTTTAAGAAAAAAATTGAAACATTTCCTTGTAATATTTTTTTATATCCAAAAATGAAATAGGTGATGACGCCCGATGTAGTTTAATTAAAACCCCTGACGACGGATGTTTAGCTAGATAAGCATAATTTGAAGTGCCAAAACATCCGGTTGGGATGAGCCCCGTCGCGTGGCGTTATCTGTTTCGCTCAATCACAGCTACGCCACCGCGCCCGACACCTTTCCAGGCGCCGATAAGGCCAAGATAGATGTCTACACAGCTATATTTTGGCTGTTGAGAGATTTATTACTCCGGTGTGTTTAGGCTTGCGCATGAGTTGGGCGTTATCTCAGAAGATCGCCCTTGCTAAAGTTGGGCACATCGTTAACAAGGAAGAGATTGTAAGGTCGAAGGAAAATCGTGAGATTCAGGTACCATTCTGGATACTTTGTGGATAAAACTGGAAAAAATATTTTGTGTTTGTGACACATTCGTTGCAATGACTAGGAAAACTCCACTTGCACACCCAGTGCAGTAATTGATCGATGACAACTTATCCGTAAAGTAAAATGGAATCCGTTGCAGCCCATGCAAATTGACGGTCAAGCGTCCCGTGTTGCTTCACGGTTTAGTTGTCATCGTCATCATAGAAAATCGAATTTGTATTTGAAGTAAAAGTCGATTTCCTACCGTGTAATTGTAGAGTGCCACGCAGTGTAACGGCGCAATGCTCAGACTGGTGTTGTCAGAGTCGGCCACAGGGGGAGTATCGTTCGCCGCGTGCACTGCTAGCGGAGTGGAATCCCTGCGTTCCTTGTCCGTGTCACGTGACCCGGCTGCGAAAACGCCGGCGCAGGCAGCCGCCACCGTTCCGAAGGTGGACGCGTTGTCGGATGCGTCCTCCGCGAAGTCGCTGTCGTAAAATTCGCTGGCGACATCTTCGTGGTTCTGCAAACACAAAATTAGGCAGTGCACTTCATGTAACTTGCTCACTTTGTCCAATTTTTAAATTCGCATTATCGCTAGATGACGTATTGGCGTTGATGCGCATGTTTGGCCTGGTTCAGTGAGTCGGTGACATATTTTGAGAAAACAACCCCGCGTTGAATATTTAAATCATACCCAAAATATTAAAATAGATAGATTAAATCTGTGACTGCTCGGCTTAAAACATCGAGAGCTTTCTATAGAGCAGGATATAAGTTGTTATAGTATTTTCTCATAGTTTGACCCTTTAATTTAAATTATTTTAATGAATTATCTGCTTCCGAGTTAATGACGCGACGTTTTAAATACGAAAATCAACCTTTTGTAGATCGTTGCCGTGAAATACTGTCTTACCCCAGAAACGTCCGTCTTGTTGGACATGATGCTTCCGACGCGGCTGAGACTGTCCTCCGGCCCCAGTGAGTCCACGTCCGCACCTTTCAGCCATTCGTCCACATTTACTGCAATCGAAAAAGAGAATCGCCACGTTTTACCAAATTACCAGCAAAATAAAGCGATAGGAATAAATTAGATGCACATGATGAAATTATCTTTAAAAAAATGAATTATTAAATAGATGGTAACGCATATACTGATTTAATGTTGTGTACCTCCTGCTTGGCGGATCAGTTCTAGCCGAGCTTCACCTTTTGCCCTGTTGGTCTGATCAAGAGTAAAAACACAGAAATCTAGAAGCCATATCAAATTATCAAGCATCGAAATATCTATCGACGATTTTCGTTGTAAATAAGTGAAGCAATTTTCATATTCCGTTCGATGATTTAATTTGATGTTGCTGAACTCAGTGAGCTGTAATTTGAAAGGATTGTTAAATTTGACAATACCTTCTTGAGATTGATTTTCTCCAGTTGCAATATCGTTATCGCATAACACGTTTTGTTACGAGTCATTATGGTTGCATTCGTTTTCAGACCCATACTTAATTTAAACTTCTAAATCTTGCCGTACCGCCCCCTCAATTTTGATTTACTTTTAAGAGGGCGTTGGCTAGTTAATGACGAAACAGACATAAGCCGATTACATTGGCTTTACAGGTATATCGCGTTACTGTAGCTGTGTTCACGCGACTTCAGCATCACAATAATAATCGTTGTACTCTGTAATGAGCGTCATATACAGGATGGCTAGTTATATATCGCCTCTGTGCCGGCAACAATAAAAATATATATTCGGTTCATAAACTATGTCGGCCTTTCAGAAGTCAATATTTAACACGTCAGGTGCCAAACGTTTGGAAGCCCCGGGGCTGCTACAATGTATATGCAAAACGGAAAACAAGTGAGAACTTTAGGGGTCCGGTATGGAGGGGTGGGAGAGACGGTGAAAGTGAGAAACGCGAGAGGTGAATGATTGCGGATTTGTTCACCGCCTGAGGACGCCACTGTCGGGCACCTCACTCTTATTTTTTTCACAGTTCAAATTTACCCTCCCTGCGGTATAACTAATGACGAGAAAGCTAATGATGCTGAGGGGGTCCAGGGGAGCGGCGGGTACGGTTGGGGAAGGGCGGTAGGTGGTGATATGGTGGGCAGATCTGTTTATCCCGCGTGTCATTGACGCATTGCAGGGAATTTTATGGTTCACCTTGGCAATGTGACCCCCTGTGACGCTTGTGAACCTTCTCTAGGTCTACAGTATGTTGTATTTAGGGAAAACCTAAAACTCTGGAGCGAGTTTCCCAAAGGTTTCTTAACTAGGTTAATTTCTATTTAAAAATTATTAATATATTTTAATAAAATAAATTTGCAATGTGTTTATTCGCTTTTCATTTGCAACTTCTGTTTGCAACAAAGTCCTTAAATTAATATCAACACAATTTTGAGTTTGTAAACCAACAATAGTACTCACATTATTATGTGATGCCGTTTGCGTTTGCTTTAAGGAAATTATTTCATCTGATAGTTCTAACGATTTCAATCTGATGATTGCTGGTGGTTTGAATCTCTTTTTTAGACTTCTGGAAACGGTTGAGTTGATCATGAATCTTTTGTTTTGCGTATTGCGAAATATACGATTAGAAACTCACCTCCAATTTACGCACTGCCAGTTTCATATCATCAATCTTCTGCTCGATATCCAGACCTGTCTGTTCCGTCCCAGGTTCATCCTTTGAAATAAAATTAAGATTTTATATAATTATCTTATTATATAAATATTATATATATATTATATAAGACCTTCTATATAGAAAATATAGCAAGATAATTCGAAGAATCACCCGAAAAAAATAGACACAAGATCGACTGAAAATATTTTAAGAGATCTTCGTGATTTAAAATACACGCCAAACATGACTGAAAAAGTTTTATGTTCTTATAAAGCAATGAGAGGATCTAATATTTCTTTAGATTGTTTAAGAAAATCGGGCGTTGTTTGTGCATTTCTTTTTACGTTCGTCTTGTATAGTTTTTTGAGAACGTTTGCTTCCAGGTACGCTACTCAATAATGCACACACCTTCAGGTTATTGCTTGCAAGCTGATTCTGCAAAATTCGAATCTGCCGCGTACAGTCTCTGATGGCTTTGGTCTCTCGCGCCATCTTGGTGGCCCACTTGCGGGCCTCCTTGTTTAAGGCGTGAGCGGCGCTGTGTTCACTGGTCACATAGTCCACCTACACCAAGAGCAAACAATGCCTTTATTATACAGTTTATGGTCAAAAGTATTTCACTTTGTCGTCAAATGGACCTATACCTTATCTTCGTCGCAAGGCTCGAACTGATAGATAACTTTTTCCCTGAGTGCTGACCAGTCGTGTAGATAGCAGTGAACGTTGTGCTGACGTGTGATCTGATAAGAGAGAAATATGATGATTCATCATTACGATTAAAAGCAGTAATATAAAAAAAATGTAAATACTCTGAAATATATTTCACAAAAATTGTATAGTATTTGCAATTAAGGCATTGCGGTGACACCTGTTTTTAAGTCTCTATCTGATCGTGTTTTGTAGTTTTAAAATTGGTCCCCCGTTACACGAAATACGATCAAGGAAAAGAAAAGTTTATTTTCCATAATGGCGCTATGATGATGCCAGATGTATAATTTACGGACAAAAGGACACGTATTACAAAGGAAACTCGTATAAAACGATTATAGGTAGATAATAAACGAAAGATAATATAAAGATAATTTCATCATCTCCTTTCCATGCTTTAAAAAAACTAGCACCTGTAAAAATCCGTAATTATGTTTAGTGGAGAGAGATGGAATGGAGGGGAATGATAAAATGGGGCGATTACCAAATCGGACATTTCTTTAACTTTGCTGAAAGAAGACTGTGTGGCCGCACACGTAAACAGTTCCGTTTGACTCAGAAGCTGAAAGTATTCGGCAGTCTTCTCGTACACGTCCGTGTCCATGTGCTACAATATAAAATCAGTTGCGATAACGGAATTATGTATATGTTCTATCTCACAAATAAATCTTACGTTCATTTTTTTAGGCCTGAATGCTGCAAAATAGATTACTAGTCGATATTAGTCCCCATATACACGGGCCATGTATTATATCACCTTCATGATTTCCGGTAAGTCGACGTCATGGAATCGAGTCATTTGAGCGTTGACTGAGGCCAGCCCCAAGAGATAATCGTTGCGAGCTGCCGTGGCTCGAATGTCGCACGTCTCTCGCTTGGTCGAGAACTGCCAAAATTGTATAAAAAAGACGAATCAAAATGGCGTGCAAATTGGCGCAACATTTTGCATTATTTTGTAAATGAAAAGATATATATTATTACATGTATATTCAGCAATGCGAGATAAATTGTGTCCAAAACGCAGTTGATTTCACTGTATAATCTTATATGCATCGAGTTTGGGATGATTTCTGAAATCTCACCTTGGCACTGTTCTTTTGCAGTGAGGTTAGTGACTGGAAGAAATGACCTTTCTTCCGTTTTAACCTAAATGAAAGGAAGAACAAATTGGTTACATATTTTTTATTGAAAAATTAATTAACCGAGAGGTGATCTTTGTGGACAGGTTTTAAGCAAGATTACAGAAATTGTTTAGTTATCACTTTTTTAATGTGCTCGATTGCGTCATGTACTCGTCTGTCACTTTGCGAAAGGGCATCGATACGAAATTTAAAAACAAAATGTTTCGCTCACTTGTCTTCCGCGTCGTGTGCCCTATCGCGGGCCTCGTGGGCAATGTGTTCTTCTTCTTGGTACTGCTTCCGGTTCTTGTCCAGGTCGCGTACCTCCATTTGCATCTCCTCGTGGATTTTCTGGAGTTGATCCAGGCACTGGGGAAACATAAGTTTTGGATTAAATTAATGCAACGCATTGAAGAAGGATTTTCCCCTAAACTAAGACATAACTGTATTATTATCAAGGCATAGACAAGAACAATATAGATTATAGGATCTCAAGAGAATGCAATTGTCCTCACATTTTTTTTAATGAGATGAAGTTATGTTATTCAATTACTATTGTCATAAATAAGGCAGTATTCTTTAGTAGGATTTTTTATTTAAAATACAGTGGTCAGAACTCATTTGAATTTCTGTTGCTGTTCCCGTTAGAAATTGTGTGTCGTAATCAAATCAAATTGATTTTGTAAAAACTAAAAATTTATTTACATTTGTCAATTGAGCCAAATGACGAAACTCCTAGACAAACGCCTGCTCATGTTCTTGTCGCTCCTCTTTTGAAAGCTTATAATCTTAAGACGCGCGCGACCTCAGACTTTTGAAACCATGCCAAATCGAGTGCAATGAAATGGGAGCGGCAACCTCGCCGGTTCGCCAGCAGGGAGCGCTCGTGCACACACACCTTTTTGGCGACGTGCACCTTGCACGCGCGGACGTTCTTGGAACTCTCGGATATCTGTTGGTGAAACACTTCGGCTGCCGCCAGGCGCGCTTTGGCCAGCTTCTCGTTCTCGTCGAGCATCGTCCGCCACACGGAGTACACAGATCTATGGAAAACCAAATACGAACGTCACAGTCAATAATATAACGCCCGGCGCGTCATCTTGCGTTCAATTTTTACTAAGATTGTTTTGTGTTGAAAGCGATAACGAAACTATTTTGTGACTCTTCTTACGTTTGCGTTATCCTACGTGCAGATTTTATGCCATCGTTTAACATAGATACATATTGGTACAACAGGTTCATGCTTTTATTGAAACGGATGACATTTCCTCTTATTCTTTGGGATTTAAATTTCGTTGTTTTGAACTTATAGTATATTACATTGTTTTATAGCTTCGAGAACAGTCAGTGAATTATACTAAAAACAATGTCTTACTTTCGTTCTTTTCCATCTTCTGTCTTGGCGTCTGTGATTGTAGGAATTTTCTTTTGCAGCAATCCTGTTGATAGTTTGAGAAGAGCCTGGTAGATGGAATAAAAATATTATCTTCACTTAACAATAGCCGATCATATAAACAAGATAGTATAATAATTCAAAAACGAAACTATTTTGTTGCGATTGTCTTTCTTAATAAAAATGGGGGTTGTCTTTCTTAAGCACGAGTAGTGAGCTATTTTTATTCTATTTATTCGTCTGATCGAATAGAAAGAATCGCCACAATATTGAATGTTAAAGTATCTACAGCACTTGATGTCTGTGATTACTATACACGTTGATAATGTGTTTATATTCCAATATATCAATAAATTCAGAATTTAGAAAAAATGATGTTAGCTTTATGGAATGGCAACGTTTTGAGATTTAGCATTTTTAGTGTATCCACGTGTGTATTGACAGTTTGACATTCCACTCAAAAGCGAGTCTGTGGGAATAGGCGTAACGTGAATTGCTTACCAAACTAGACCAGCGCAGATAATGATGGAGTTACGGATTATTATTCCCGGAAAGTGTGTCGTCTCATTTGCCTATCGCCCGCGCGACACGCCAGCGACCAAGCGCACTCCTCACTCAATTAATCCTTTTTAATCCAGATTTTCAAATTAATCGTAAATTAACAGTGTCGCTTGTCATCCGCTCTGTATATTGCAACACACACTGCCTCATGGCAGGCTGTCATTAATAGTGGCGGTTATTTTAGCGTCATTGCACCGCAAATGACGGTGACTCATTCAAAGACGCCGCGTCGTCTAAATCGTCTATATCAAAAACAAGACACTTTACCCTTCTCAATCTGTCATCGATTATTGGCCGATGACAGAATCAAGCTTTTCGCCTGTGCACTTTTTGCGAAACGCTTCCTGTTAAACTGCAATTTCCGGTCTTAACAAGTATATAATCACAACTTTAAACTACAATTTGCGGTTCTTATCAAAAGCTATTTTACGAGTATATTTTTCACCGTTCAATCTCGTTGTTCCTAGAGTATAACACCCCCCCTTGAATTATTTTCATTAATCTCCGAGGTTCTTCAATTGTAGGGAAACGGTAGGAAATTCCCAAGTCTAGGCCGGTATGCCATTACTTGTATTTAAGGTTTGTCGATTTTTGGTACAAGTCTTTCGCCTCGCAAAGTTATGAATGATGGCTACCCCGTTGCTACGGCAACCGTGACAGCTGCTTGTGAAAAGCGCGTTATCGTGAATCGAATTCCTTGTGTCGTGGCGTCCATATAGGCACAAGCGGCCATTGCCTGTGTTCTTACGTGCTGTTTCGTAAGGTCTCCGCATTGAATGAGTTCAGGGCTGTTCACGAACTCGCTTACTGGGGACGTGATCTTATAAGAACACAAAAATAGATTTGAAAATTAACCTGGGTTCATATCTCGACTTCTCAGATCAACAAATGTTACTAAGCGTTGATCTCTTCTTGAAAAAAGCTCGAAAATGGTTTAATATATTTTTAATTTCGAATTTCGTTCACATTGTTAAAATTAGCATGACCTCATATACATGGTTACGCTTTGTTATTCTACTTCACCACTTTCTTATTTATTTGTTGTTCCAATCAAAATGACATCATATCGTCTTTATCGTGGCGATCGTCGCAAACGTTTCATGCGGGCAGGTCTAGCTTCACCGAATGCTGCATCCGCAATGCGAAAAATTGAATGCGAAGAAGATCTTATTCAGCTTTTATAGGTCGAGTTTATTGGTATTTTCTATTTTTTTTATTCAAACATTAAGCCGGGATGACTCTGGCAATGCATTCAGGCAAGGCCAACTTTCAATCCAATCTTATACTCTTTTTTTCAAAGGAGGAACAGGAACTAGACAAAATATATATGCATAGCAAATCTATCAGACGGGAAAAATTTCAATGGATACCTGCAACCTTTGTTGATAACCAAAATTTGAAAAATAATTTCATATAGGATCGTTGATAGAGTATTTCATGAAAATGTTAAAAAATTACTGAGGGCATTTCATATTTTTTTAACCATCCACACAAAGCAGATAGATATTTATATAGAAGGAAATAAATATAATATACACAGGATTCGATGTTTTGGAACACAATTTAATTTTGCTATTTTAATTATGTATGCGGTGCCTCAGCACTTCTTTTTAACCACATCGTCGACAATACCCTGGGATCAAGTAAAAAGAGAACCCGCACATAGGTATACAAATACGTGTGCGCAAACGCGATTCGCAGACACAGCAGGTGCTCCACAACTGACCGTATTTGAGGACAAACATATGAGCGCCATGCCAGCTGACAATTTGGAGTGTGGCCATCGTGTACACCCGAAAGCTGCATAGCCACAATGTGCGGTGGTGGGCAACATATTGTTGAAGCGTTAGTGACCGGTCGCTCAACTTGAAGCCTCTGTGGTGCCAAGTGTGATGCAGCAGATTTCCGAGAAAATGACAAGACTATCAGCAGCTAGCCAACCGCCCACACCGCCATCTAGCGCGCCAGATCTAGGGGTAATATCCTGGGTTTTTTACAGTTACACTGCAATCATGCTACAAATTGACCTTTGAGATCGTGTCCATCGCGAGTGATGCAAGTCACGTGCTCGAATTTTATTAAAAGTTGAACGTAACCTCTCAAGCACAATTGAGATGGACGAATTGTCATTACAATTACAACAATTGTACGACTCGTCGTAGCCCACTGGGCTTTGCGACTGGCTGTGGTTCGGTGGTCCCGGGTTCGATTCCCGGATCGGGCTCTCGATATAACTAGGATATAAGTATGGTTGGCAATTCTAACTAGGGTAATAAGGTACGGTAACTATCGTCATAATGCGGATAAAATAACCGATATTTGAATGTACTATCAGACTTTGAATCCTATTTTTCAGAAATGTTACATTGATGCGCGATTACAGTAAGTTTTATTATTCGACTGAACGCTAAAGTTTATTTATGAAATTTTAGTTTTTCAACCCTTTTCTCAATCGGAGGAATATATCTAGAGGGATGATGGCGGATATGTTGTTGACATGTCCGCCATATTCTATTTGTTGGGTAGGCTTTCGTTGACTGACCAGTCCGTCCCCATTTTCACATCATTGACGCTCGTAAATTGCGATCAATGTAAATGGAAGTCTGGGCGAGACAGCCGAGAAAAAGGAAATTACATCACTGTTCGACTGAAATATCTTCGTCACCTATCTTTTCAAAGAGCTCCAGTTCTTTTTCACAGAAAACGTTGGTTCAATTTTTATTTTATTTCTTACCTCACCGTAGTTCTTTTCGATAATCGCCCGTTGCTTGGAGAAATTCCTGTAAGAGGATGAAAAAGTTAAATATATTAATTATATCAAAATGCAATTGTTCGATTTGGTGAGTCAGAATTTCTGAACATACTCGTAAGAACGTGGGGGGGAAACATTTTAAATGGGTCGTGTGGTGTACAACAAGATAATCTCGATGACTGGTTCAATTCCCGACCGAGACATCCCAAATTATTAGGGCAAGATAAATTCTAAAACGCGCCTTCGTTCGGAAAGGACGAAGAGCCGTGGAACTCGCGCACGTCAGGTACATGATTGAGCCCACTGGGGGTTTTAAGGCTGACAAAACTGGCCAGTCTCCTAAATCAACCTTTAAAAATTAGACGAAAATATATTTTGCAGGAAAGATGGAACCGAAACGCGTGAGACAACGAATGCGAATAGCGAAACAAACGAGTATGCGCCTGGAATTGTTAGATCGCTTTGCTGCATTACGCCTCTGCTTTGAGTGATTGCCAACGATTTGCTGCCCTCTTTGAAGCGCGTCGCATTCAACTGTAAACACGGAAGGGGAGAATAACGTATTGGCTATAATATTCCATCGCCTTCAGTCATGCAGCGTTTTCGTATAGTTCTGAACAATAAATACTCCGATTTTTTTAATAGCAATATTTGTGGTTTCATCTCGCAAACCACAAATATAACTTAATTTCTAAAATCCCACTCTATATTTACGTGTATATGTATAAATCGATTTAACATACAAGTTTTCCCGTTATTTATGTTTTTTCAGTGATCGTTTTATTGTTTGGTCTTTATCGACTTCGGATCGTTATGAAAGTAACGCACAGGGTGTGACGAGTCCCAATTTTATCCAAGTCACGCATTGTGAAAGACAGGAGGAAATAGGATTTCGAACACGCACCCTTTGTGGTTAGCGATTGACGCATCGTTAAAGCAGAGCTCAGTCTCTCCCGCCTCCGCCCAAACCACTCTATGCGCGTTATCTTTGCTTAAATCTGAATAGGCCAGGCTTTCCGATGGCGATTAATCTGACGCCCGGCACTGACCACACGCAACAACTGCCGATAGACCGACAGACACTCCCGAGACAAGGTGGCTACACCGCCGACACCAGGTGGAGCTAGCGAGCGCGACAAAAATGAAATTACCCGCTTGGCGGAGTCTTGACGCGAAATTGATTGGAAAATGGCGGCGAGTTACTTGAGTAGCGACAGACTGACTGTCCTGAATTCGCGCGTTGGCGACGCGTTGGCAATTTGTCGCTTCTTCGATAGTCGGTCGTCGGTGACTTTCTAATCAGTGTTCGAGTAAACAGCGCCGGGCATTGCGATAGCGATTGGTGTAACGGGCACGATTGTTTATGGCCAGCCGATGATAGTGGCCAGCCGTTTCATTCAGCTCTCGATGGATTCTTTTTTTTTTTGTGGGTGGGATTGGTGTAGCTGAGGATGGGGGAGGAGATTGAGAAGCGCACTATGTGGAAATATCCTCGTGAGAGCCGAGGCGAAGTCACTGAATCATCTTTCGTGATTGAAGTAAAAAATATACAAATTTAACTTTGGGTATGATATTATTTTGGCAGAAGATATCAGTAGAATTTACAGTATATTGAATTGATATCTGGGAACAACCACACTAAAAGGTCGGGATTAAAAGCGTATTATAAACCATTAGAGAAATTACTCGGCTTCGCTCCAACGTCCCAGTCATGTCAGCGAAATGTTTTGAAATATCTGAAAACCCCGTTCCTTTACGTGTCAAGAGTGTGATAGAGGCAATGGCGTAAAAACTCTGGGTTTTGATTTATTTTAATGTTTTTTAAACGGTTTACAATTTATTTTAATATTTCAGCATTCGGTATTTATTTTCAACACAAGATTTGGCTAGTACAGGTACACCAGATGAGAATTTTCTGGGCCCTCCCATTGCTCTTGCAATTAATTATTTAAGTATCTAATATGTTTAAATATAATATGTTGTAATATGTCAAAGGCATATTTACTCTGTATTCCGAATTCGCTAAATACTCTGTAGCTGTCTCAGGTATTAAACGACTTACAAATAGAAAATATGGAAATATGACTGGCAGCGTTGGTAGAACATGAAAGCGACAGCGCCATTTTGGAGAAGTGGAGACGCCATATTTTAATTTCCTGGCAAAGTGTTGTTTTTTTAAAAAAACTTAGTGGCTGATTTATCGAGAAATGCACACAATTGAGATCTGCAATAACTTGCGCTCAACTACAAATTTGAGGAACTTAGTACAGCTCAAATTTTATTTAATTTTGTCAAGCCGTTCGTAAGTAAACTCCCGAACAGACAGTTTTGAACTTGGGATTATAATATAGATTCTTGAGACTTCAAATTTACAGTGATTTGAAAAAAAATCTTGATGATCTGCAATTTAATATTCGTAATTCGACAATCAGAATCATGATTCCGATTTTTTTATTGTATTGTTTTTCTTATCAAATTGTTGATCTAATTTATCGGAATGAAATTAGGAAGAAAGGAACTATTCCTACATAGTGAATTAGCGAATTTCAAAACGCATTGACCTTTCCACGCAGTTTATATCACGTCTTCAATAGGCTTTCAGCTGCGTGAATTGTCTTAAAATGTACGTAATCTTTGTGCCATCGACGTTTGTCCTAAACAGTTTGACAATTTTCAGCAACGACTGATCAGTGTTTCCGTGCTTTCCATTTTTCGTGTATTTCGCACAATGCACATGGTCTCGGCAGGAAATATTCGCAAGCGGTTGGCGCTTATAGAGGCGTAGATTCGAGGTCCTTTACTGCAGAAAAGCGCCGCGATATCGATCGGAATCGCACCCAGTCTCTGGCTGGTTCCGTTAACGGCTCGCTCGTGCTTCCACCTATCGGCAATTGGTTTTTTGACGGTAGCGCGGTTGATGGCGAATGCCGACGGAGCAGTGGTGCGCCCACTTTATCTCTAGTGGTTTATAATTCCAGTGCTATATTTCTGCCATTATTCTAATCGAGCGGTTAAATTCTTTAAGAGTGATCGTCTTAAACGAATGTAGCATGGGTTACATTTGGTCCTATAAAGCCGAAGTAGGTCATTATTTTGGAGACTTCTAGAATTTTTTTGGTGTAAGAATTTCACTTCGTTTTTCTTTAATTTTCCCCATGAATTGCCGAGCATTTAAAAATCGTCAAATTCCAGCTCAATCTGTGAGAAAAGTAGTGCATTTCAAATAATATTATTTTTCCATGTTGTGGTACAGGTTTATGTGTAAATTTTCAAAAAACGTGGGTCTCATGAGCGTTTATCGCTTGCTGCAGAGGCAAGGGAAGGGAACCAGGTGAGGAGGAATTGCGGGGAAAACGGAAGGGGAAGACCGGTAGCGTGGCTGAGGAATTCCCCAAGGGAGTGAAACTGCGAAAGGAACCCAGTGACGTTCAATCGATAGGACGATAGGTATTGATGTTCCACCAGCTACCTGGAAGTGCTCGTACTCCTATGAAGCGACGCGTAATAAATTATTGATAGAAAAGATAATCCAGTTTCCGTAAGGAATTCGTTGAACTCGTGAGAATCAATGTGTACCTGTATGCCTTCGCTTAAATCATTCATCACTTCTGATTGGAAACTAGAGAACTGTAATCGTATTTTCAATTTTTTTCTACTTAATGTAAGCAAAAGTTGTTTGAAAGGAGATTTCGGAAATGGGAAAACACAAACGTGTAGGATATCATAATACGCAGTGAGGTCATATGAACTACTGTATTTTGTACTCTGGCTGGAAGGTTAAAACTGAATGGAATAAAGGAAATCACATTTCCGGCGTTGGAGTAGGTGCAAGGGGGATGGTGCGTTTAAAAACTGAATTGTTACCGAATATCTTCAAGAAGGTCGCACTCTTGCTGATGTTTGGTATGGAGTTTGGTGATTTGCTCGTTGTGAATGGATCGCAGTACGGCTGATAGTTTCCCCTGTGGCGTTTCATTAAATGGATTAGCGAGAAGAACAAGAATGAGGGTGTCAATTCTGAAGTTGAAATCATGCACATTTGTTGTCAGTATCATTGCTAATTTCATTTTTGAACATGGATCATTTGTGCTGAGACAATTGGTCTTTTCTCAAAATGATATCACAAACTTGCATTTCGTAAACTCTTTTGTCAACTAAACATTGTTATTTTTAATATTTCAATAAAAAAAATTATACGTGCCCGTATTTTACCTCTGTAAGTAAATTTTAATTGAATAATCACATTCTGATCAGACAGACTATTAAATGAGCATGTGATCAGTGGTCGGTTATCTTTTTTAAATATCCGCAACGTAGCAAGAAGCTCTCCAGCGTTTCCGCCTAAAAACTCCTGTAACTTTGCGTGTTTAGTTAACTTAGCAAATAGTTACAAGTGGGGAACATTGAAAATAAATTGAAAGTCAAAAGAATGTGGTAATCTGCAGTCATATTCAGGGCACTCCATAGCAATAAATAAGATGATAGCAAAACAGAGGTATTCTAAAATATTTCAGTTTGCATTCCATGGGTGCAGTCAAGTAGGTAGAAAGGAGATGATGATATAACGTTTTCGCCACGATCATCTCAACTATATAATTGGTTACGGATAAGCCCCGTGACAAAAACACTTGGCATGCCATCACCATTTCACGATCTCGGCACTCGCACGAACATTACAACAACATATACAGCAAAAGTATATAAATGCGTCATAAAATTGATAATAGAATGGCATCGCCGAAACGAGCACTTGCGTATATATATATGGAGAAATGTATCTGAGCATGACCAGGTAGGTGTAATGGCTTTATTAGGACAACATGCAGCACTATTTCGACACCTTTTCTAAAGATTAAATAACTATCATCGACGCGACCACCAAAAATAATCGACGGAACCAAGCGCGCGCTAACTACAGATTAAAATCGTTGCCCAATTTCTTTTTGTTGGAGTCGGCGAAGGTCGACCCATTCCTTCTATGTGATCATCGCGAGACGTAATCGACACACAAACCGATGAATTGCTGCCCCAGACTGAGGACGTAAATATATAGTCGGCTGTTCCCGTCCACTTAGCGATGTTTGTATAGCTCAGAAACGATTATGTAAAAACTGTTTTTCGCGAGACACTAGGCAACAAAATTGCAATTATACCCATCTAACGTTACGCTCTCGCGAATCTGCCAGGCCAAGAAAATTATATTTACGAGATAATATCTCGTGTTAACGATTGCAGGCTCGATTGCCAGCGACATTAGGTGGTTTGACGCAGGTACACAGCGGTACCAATAGGATATACTGATTTGCCGAGAGACAGAAAAAAATTGTAACAATCTTCGCCTTATTACCATAAGCGAATATTATAAATACGCGCTGCAACAAAATTGCTACATTTAATGGCCATAACAGCAAAGAAAAAGCAATAAAACGAAAACACGAGGATTCGGAAAGTGGCTTGTGGTTACGGGAGGTGATGCATGCAGAAGAAACGGGCAGAATCGACCGTGAATGGCGCGAAGGGTATTTTCACCTGTATCGTTAACATGTACATAAACGAGCAGCCACTCATTTCATATTTTGTGAGGCGGATATTTTTTGTCCGGTGTCTTTATCGCATGGTCAATACAGCGGGGGTGTTGGAGACAGCCTCCTGAGAACCCAGATCACCTCTGGAGGCGCTGAGGTGGATGCCATGCGTTTGCTGATCGGTAGTGCGTGGGAGGAGGAATTGGGAACGAAAGATAAAAGCTGGGATGCAAAATATAATAGTAATAAAAAAACATTTAGCAAAGCGCCTACCTTGCGCGGCGGCGACTGCATTTTCCCCGACAAACGGGAGAACTCTCTCTCTCCCGGATATCACTGGGAGAGTGAAACGGCGCACACGAATATTGGTTTTTCACTCCCGCTTCTTCTGTTTTAATTTCTCACCGACCGTCGATGCACGGTTGGCCATCAATGCCCATGCCGTCCGCCATTCATTTTGGCGCGGGCCGCATAGCCGTGAGCTCCGGCGCCAGATCTTTCCGTCTCCCTCAAATGATGATGACGGTGCACAGGTTCGGGCGCAAATCTCTCTCGCTCTTTCCCAGTGAAAACGGTGCAAATGCGAGCTATTCCCACACCCCCCCCTGGCACGCGCGTGAGTAATTCCGGTCCCCACTCTTCGATATAGAGATGAGTTTTACGAGCGAATCGTCGGGGTTTGCGCGTACAGACGGTGGCGCCTCTACGTTAGCCGATGCGTTTGGCCGGCGCCATGTTTGTTGTCGTTCTCAGCGCGCGCTACCACCCCCGCAGTTCCGTTGATATATCCGACGCGAGACTCGGCAATGGAGTGTTGGGTACGTGATATCCGCGCGCGACGCGTGCACAGAGTATCCATCGGCGCGCGCGCTCATTTTTGCGCGATCTTTTTGATTCATCCGCCTAAAATGCTTGAAAGTTTTTTGTCCCTTTAAACAGATCCTGTTTCTGAGGTCGATTAAAAATAAGGGAGTAATTGTTGACCAAATTGCGCTATTATTGAAAGCCCTGTCTTAATAGTTCTTGTGTTTTTTAATTTAATTTCCAAGTTAATTACAATGTTCGCGCTGAATACCGGCCCCAACAATATATTGAGTCGTGTGTCGACACTGCAATACCATTCGAAGAAATCGATATAATTTTGAGGGGGAGTATGTTTTCGTTAAAGTGTGCATTGAAGTTTTACAATCACGGTTTTGTTTGAATAACCAAATCAAGGTCTACATGGATGATTAAAACGAAATACAGGTTGAAAGGTTTCAATGTTCGACTACTAAGGTGGTTTAGGAATTGTATATTCAGATGGATCTTTTTTTAGCGCATCGGTAATGCTGTTTGCGAAACAGGTTCAAAGAATAAACTCATTCAGTCTGACTTTGCAATATAAAATGGATGCTCCATTATTTTGACTTTGCAATATTTTAGACAACGATTCGGTAGACTATTAGACGTCCACCATAGTTGTGTACATGTGAATCGAAAATCTGTTTTCATTTTCCCAAATGATTTTTAAAAAAAGAAAATTTAAAAATTTGTGAGCATTGTCGCGCCGGATTGGAACAAGAGCCCCAATTCTGCGCGATATTTCGATTTCGTATCTAGCAACCCGGCGTCCATTCCATGAGGACGCCTGGATACTCCCCAGTTCCATGAGGACGTGTGGACGCTGGACTAATCC